>MU127421.1:917586-1184388 GCA_014904945.1 Gyrodon lividus
CAAAAAGATGCCGAAGAAAAGAAGGAAAAGCCCACTCTCCCTTCCGAATTCGCCGAGTTCGCTGATGTCTTCGAGAAAAAGGCAACCGACCATGTACCCCCGTCACGACCCTTCGACCACACCATAGACCTCGACGATTCCTTTGTACCCAAAGTGGCAAAAACCTACCACCTGAACCCCAAAGAAGAGACAGCGTGTAAGGAGTTCATCAAGGAACATTTAGAGACCGGCAAAATCTCTCTCTCTCAATCTCCACAGGCATCGCCATTCTTCTTTGTCCCTAAGAAGGATGGATCGTTACGTCCTTGTCAGGACTACCGATACCTGAACTCCCACACCATCAAGAACGCCTATCCTCTTCCCCTTGTCTCTGACCTCGTCGATAAACTCAAAGGATCGAAAATCTTCACTAAGATGGATATTCGATGGGGATACAACAACGTCCAGATCAAGCCTTCCGACCGATGGAAGGCGGCATTCATTACTCCGTTTGGATTATTCGAACCAAACATTATGTTCTTCGGACTCTGTAACTCCCCTCCGACATTCCAAGCATTCATGAACCACGTCTTCGCTGACTTCATCGCCGAAGGATGGTTAATCATCTATATGGACGACATTCTTATTCACTCCTCCGACCCCACCTTACATCGAGAACGAACCCTGAAAGTGCTACGCAGACTGAAAGAAAACGATCTTTACTTGAAGCTAGAAAAATGTAAATTCACTACTGACGAAGTTGACTTCCTCGGCCTCATCATCAGAGAAGGCGCTGTCAAAATGGACCCTATCAAACTCGACGCCATCGCTAAATGGCAAACCCCGACAGGAGTCAAACAAGTCCGTTCGTTTTTGGGGTTCTGTAATTTCTACCGAAGATTCATCCCCTCATTCTCCACAATCGCGAAACCGCTTACAGACCTCACACGGAAGTCATCCGCGTGGGAATGGTCACCAGAATGCGAAGCGGCGTTCCGACGACTCCAACATCTCTACATGCAACGACCGGTGCTATCCATGCCAGACGTTGAAAAACCCTTCTTTGTAATGACGGATGCTTCCCTCCACGCCACAGGAGGTGTTCTCATGCAAAAAGACGCAAACGGCGACCTGCATCCCTGTGCCTATCTGTCCGAAACATTCTCCCCCGCCGAACGGAACTACGACATCTATGATCGCGAATTGCTCGCCGTCATACGCGCCCTGATAGCCTGGAGGCATTACCTTCAGGGAACATCTCACCCGGTGACCGTATTAACGGATCACAAAAATCTCACATATTTCCGCGCCCCCCAAAAGTTGTCTCGACGACAGGCACGCTGGATGCTCACTCTGTCCGACTATGATTTGCAATTCCAGCACACTCCCGGTGCACAAATGGCCCCCGCTGACGCCTTGTCACGCGCAACCTGCCCCGACACCTCTTCCGACAATCAGGACGTCACCCTTCTACCAGAAAATTTGTTCGTCAACACTATCGACCTGGAACTGGTTAATAAAATCAAGTCGTCTACCCCTGAGGACCCTCTCGTGCTCACCGCTACCCGCGCCATGGAATTGGGGGAATCCCTTTTCCCTCGTTCTACACCTTCCGATTGGGATTACGACGGGGCTAACTTGTTTTTCAAACACCGTTTGTATATTCCCGCTGAACACCGCGCCCAAATCGTGCGATCGGTCCACGAGTCTATTTCCGCAGGACACCCCGGAATTACACGCACCACCGCTCTCGTCTCCAGGGACTTTTGGTGGCCTGGATTATCTACATTTGTCCGCAAATTCGTCCAGGGTTGCGCCACCTGTCAATCCATGAAGGTCAACACCCACCCTTCCACCCCCGCGTTATCCCCAATCCCATCCACTTGTACACGCCCCTTCCAACAGGTCTCCGTTGATTTGATCACGGATCTTCCGATTTCCGACGGATTTGATTCTTTAATGGTCGTGGTCGACCATGGGCTTACAAAGGGGGTAATTCTATCTCCTTGCCTCAAAACGATCGACGCCACAGGAGTAGCGGACCTCTTTTTGAAGAACGTTTTCACCAGATTTGGCCTCCATGACAAACTCATATCGGATCGTGGCCCACAGTTCGCCTCCGCTTTCGCTAAAGAACTAGGACGACTCCTTAACTACGACGTTTCCCTATCCTCCGCATATCATCCACAATCCGACGGGGAAACTGAACGCGTCAATCAGGAAGTCGAAACCTATCTCCGAATATTTTGCAATGGAAAGCCGAATGAATGGGCCCGACTTCTACCAACGGCCGAATTCGCTCACAATTCTTTGGAACATTCCGTCACAAAGAAGTCCCCCTTTTCCTTGATCCTTGGATACGAACCCCGGTCCTACCCTCCCATCTCCTCTAAATCCCCGTTACCGTCAATCGAAGAACGCCTATCTTCTCTCGCTGATGCCCGAGAAGAAGCCCTTGCAGCGCATGAAATTGCGCAACGTGTTATGAAAGAAAGAATATCTTCTAAGTTCAAACCTTGGAACGTTGGAGATAAGGTTTGGCTAGAAGCCCGAAATTTAAAATTCGGATATCCATCCCGGAAGCTCGCTCCCAAAAGAGAAGGACCCTTCGAAATCCTTCAGGTCCTCTCCCCCATTTCCTATCGACTAAAAATCCCGTTTACGTGGAAAATACACGACGTCTTCCACGCTTCCCTTCTATCTACCTATCGGGAGACAACGGAACACGGCCCGAATTATTCTAGACCTTCCCCTGACCTTATCGAAACAGAAGAAGAATACGAAGTAGAGAAGGTTCTTTCACATCGTGGATCCCCCAATCGTCGACAATACCTCGTGGCATGGAAGGGTTATCCTTCCTCCGAAAACTCTTGGGAACCCGAATCCAATTTCAGGAACTCCGCTTCAAAACTCCTGGAATATAAGACGTCCCGTCCTCGAGATTTTCCACATCTCATCCGCACCATCATCACCAACAAGAAGCGAAAACTCCTTTCATAGAAGTCATGCCTAACCAACAACTCCTCCGCCGCGACTCTTTCTCTGCTCGACTGGTCCCTTTTGCTACCCGCCGTCGTCTCACCCCTCTGGAAACCACCGTTAGAATGTACACTACTTTCCTCCAAGACTCCCATCGCGTTGCCGACATCATTCGGAACGTCGACTCAGATTCCTCTATCGACAGCGCTCATCGCGCAATTCTTCAAAACTTCCGAATCACTTGTTTAATCGAACACCTTACCCACAGTCCTCAACCAGACGTTGAGCTTGTCCGGACTATCCTTCAACACATCCAGAAGGAACAGGAGTCGAATCTCATGAACGTCCTACATCAACTCGGCCTAGATGACCTCATTTTCAATATCGAAGAAGCCGGACAACGCCCTCCTCCACCCTCGTCAGCGTCTCCTTCTTCATCATCTTCGTCCTCCCGAAATTCGTCCAACTCCCTTCCCATTCCTCCTCGTCGTCTATCTCGTCGTGCCCGGACACAAACAATTATGTCAATCCCCTTGTCATTCTCCCGCCGATCCCCCGAGGCCGGAGATACTCCATCGACTCCTATCGACGTAGACTCTACGGAGGAAGCATTCGGAATCCCCGCAGACACCGTCCTTTATCTCGCCGACAACGCTGAGCGAGACCACATTTATCTATCTCAGACCGACGTTCCGCTACTCCCCAGTCACCCCAATTATCATCGCGCGTGTTTTCAATGTCGTCGCCAAGGACACCTTCGCATCAATTGCCAATACTATGAGTGTCCGCTCTGTTTCAGAACCGCCCCCGGACATATTCAGCGAAATTGTCCAGGCCATGAAACCTGGGGCCCTCGGACGTGGGACGATGAAACTCTATACGGAGACGACGTGTTTGATGACTCCGCTATCGCCAACATGACGGGTTCTCCTGGGGCGGGGTATAGAGACTTGTAAGAAGATCGGTGATCTTCAGTATAAAAACGGGGTAATGTTACGGTAAAACCGGCTTTTTCCGTCGTCCCCGTGACAGGCTTATCACGTGACTCCTCTCTTTCCATTTATCGCCTTATTGTACAACCAGTGGTTCCAAACAAAGTCACGACTCTTATCTTGATTCTTTTCTTTTCCATGAAGTTCCTTGACATTCCGCCCAATGGCGTATCTCTCTCCTATCTTTAGTTGCTTTTCTTGGACGATACCTACTTCGGATAGCTTGGTCCGTGCGCTGTCCTCAGTAGTATAAAGACCTGTACTCTACTTGGTTACAACCCAAGTTAGATCTACGCAATACATAGCTTAACAAAGCTATCTCTTGGTCTTAGAACTCTCTTCATCGATCGGCCTATAGTCTGCCTTTAAAGACTTCTGATAGATCTTGTCCTGCTCGACAACAGGACTTGTTGGTGTTATCTGAAGGAGTCTAACGACCTCATCAGCATAACAGTCTAAGTATGTTGTGGCCTTTGTGCTGAATGCACATACATAGGAACTCTTTGGGGATACCAAGGTCTCTACAATCCCATTTTTTCATGAATAGGGATTTGATCTCATCCACTATAGCCTTGTTAGGGCCACAGAAGAGAGCATCATCCACATAGATAATGGCTACTACAACATTGGAGCATTTTCTCTTGTAGAGGAAAATTCTGGTGTCAGACTTGAGTCTTTCAAAGCCTAATTCTATCATGGATTCATTTAGGGTTTGCCACCAGGCTAACCCAGCCTGTTTGAGCCATACAGGGCACATCTGAGACAGAGCACTTTGTGTTCTTGCCCTTTTTTGGTGAAACCTTCTGGCTGCTCCATGTAGATCTCTTTGTTGAGCTTGCCATATAAATAGGCACTTTGGATGTCGAGGCCAGAGATATACCAGTTTTCTAGTGCTGCTAGTGCAAGCATTAAGCGCACAGTTTCAGAGCGCACAACTGGTGAGAATATTTGGTTGAAGTCTAAGCCTTCAACTTGGGAGAAGCCTTTGGCTACTAGCCTGGCTTTCTTGCAACCATCAGTTTTTGATGACCTTCCTATGGTGGGGGCAGTCAACCAGGTCATATACTTGGCGCTTTTTGAGTATGTCAAGTTCATCTCAATAAGCTGCCTTCCATTGGGACTGATCTGCCTCTGGTAGGCAATTGATGTCGTGGAATGACCTTTCTCTAGGCTGCTTTTCAGCGCCAGGAGAGTTTGGGAGAGCTTTCATAAGTAGAAAGTTTGTTAGATTCGCTCCCCCTTCATGACATATCCGCTCAACGTCTTCTTCACTGGTAGGTGAGGATGGAGCAGGTGGGTCGGGATGTTGATCACGAGCTTCTTGGTGCTGAGAGCTGCCACTGGGCTCGCCGACAATCTGTTGCCATGTACAAGTATTTTCTATTTCCTTGAATTGTTCAACTGGGTGCTGTTTCTCTCCATAGATGTTGCCGAAGCATGTAGGAGTGTGGTGATTGCGCATAGAGCAGCGAGGAGGTGGACAGCTTTCCCTAACAGGGGTCTGTGGTTGTTCAGGGATAGGGAAAGGGGCACATGGAGGTGTCCTTGGAGGTGCTGGTATTTGGTGTTCCTTCCCTTTGCCCCTGTTATGGTGATAAGATTTGATGATCTCATCAATGTCGTCATCATTATCATCTGCAGCCAGAGGTGGCGCTTGATCTGGTTGTTGTTCAGCTGTGGGTCTGTTCTTATGGGTAGAACACTACAGGAACTTGTGCTCATCAAAGAGAGCATGTGCTGAAGTAAATAGCACATTTTTTGGAGAGTGCATGAATAAGAAATTGTGCTTGTTACCTGGAGCAATTCCTAGGTAAGTCATTGGCTCTGATTTGGCAGCCATTTTACTGGTGCACATGTCTGGAGAAAGGTGGATGTAAGCTTCACATTCGAAGACACGAAGGTGACTGATATTGGGTTGTTTCCTGTTCAGGAGCTCAAAGGGTGTGCACCAGTTAAGACAGTGCATGGTGATCTGTTGTATACATGGGTCACATGTTGGGTGGTGAATTCCCACCAGGATGGAGGTATGCAGGCCTCATGGTGCATTGCCTCTGCTTTGTCCATGAGAGTGTGCATAAAGCGCTCAGTGCAGCCATTTTGCATTGAAGTATGCGGGGCGCTCTGGTAAATATGGATTCCTTCATTTTTGAGCATGGAATCAAAAGCATCAGACTTATATTCTCCCCCTGCATCTGACATCCATCCTTTGACTTGGGCTTCATACTGCGTGCTCACAAGTTTTAAGAATTGTTTCGTGGCTATCAATGCTGCATTTTTGGTGCTGTCACATCCCGAAAATTCCCTAACCAACCCGGCCTGATTCCGAACCCCTATGACCAAATCCCAAATCCCGGCCCTCGGACTTTACCTTAGACAATTCTCTTTCATCGGACATCCCAAACCCCGTACTTCCCGTCCCAGACTTTCCGCATTCCCGTCCCGGACTTTCGTATCCCTATCTCGGTTATTGCTTGACATATGTCACTCTCCTTTGACACTTCCTGACATTTACAGTTCCTATCAATAATTCCCTTCCCCTTGCTTCGCAATTATTGCGCCATTGCCTTCAGTCATCATTCTACCATTCTGACACCATTCCGATTCATTCCTTCCCTTCCTCCGGAAACCCGAAACTCCGATTCGTCTGATAGTACTTTAACATCTTTATATCTTCCGGACCCTTCAGTATATAAACCCATGTGTACTCTCTGATATTTCCTCAGTTCAAATATCAACTAAATCCTGTTCCTTCCTGATCACCTCCTTTCCAATCCACTAAGTCCTTAAGTTGACCTTAGGACCAACCTCCGACCCTCCGCCCTTAAATTAAGGAACCGAACTCGTACAGGGGCACAGCACATAAGCTGAAGCCACAGTTCCTTACCCCTCCGACACCTTCTCAGGAATTCCCGCAAACCCTGCCCCCTCCGCAACTCCGGAACATCCGGGAATTCCGGGAAAGAACCGGACTTGACAGGTGCGCAAAGCAGTAATCCATGCAAAAGATGTAAAATCATCGGAGAAAACGATGAGATATCGGTATTTGTGGTATGAATCCACAGGGAAAGATTTGAGATCTGAGTGAATCAGCTCGAAGGGGTGCGTAGCACGCTGCTCATTGTGAGGGAAGGCTCGATGGGGCATTTTGCCAAGAGCACAACCCAGACATATTAGTATTTCCTTAGGGAAGTCGATAGTTGGGAAATTCCCGGTGTGTTTCTGCGCATGCTGCAGTACATCCTTGGATGGGTGCACAAAGTGGTGGTGCATGATGTCATAATCAATAACATATGCATCTTTCTTTTGTGCGTCACCAATAGGGAGCGATTGTATTTGAAAGATTGTATCACCAGGAAACCTGGGATAGAACATCAGGTAGGGCTTCCCTGATGTATGGAAGATTGTAATGTGCTGCGAGTCACCGTGCACAGTGTAGTTTTCTCTTAGGAAGACACCCATAGAGAGTAAGCATGTATTGAGATCTGGCATGTAATAAACTGGGTGCAGCTTCACCACAGTGGCGCGTCTGCGTTCATCTGCACATTGTAATATGATGGTGCCCTTTCCATCTACTGTGCTGATCCCATTTGCTGTTTGAACCATGATTTTCTCTTTTAGTGGTTCATATTGGGCAAAGTCCTTCTTATTCATAGTGAAGTGGATTGAAGCTCCTGAGTCAAGCATCCATGTAGGTGCTTTGTTCTCAGGGATTTTTCCCTTACATTTTGCACACACAGAAATTGTGACCAAGTGAACACAAATGTCATTCAGGCATGGTTGTACAAAAGTACTACTCATTGCTATGTAATTATATGCATCTAAGCAAGCATAAGCAAGTGAGTTAGTCTTTTGTTGCAGCAATGAGAAGGGAGGGACTTGCCAGGAAAGATTGTTCTCTGTGTCATCCCCCAGCTCTCCTTCGCAGGCCCAGCGGTCGATGTACATATTATGAATGTCATCGGATTCATATCTGCTTGCCATGGAGATGGCATTGTCCTCAGCGGTGAACAAGGCAGTGGAGATGCGCTCCTCAAGACAAGGGTGCTTGGCAGAGGGGCCCACTTCAGGAGCGGGGTCTGGAGGGAGACATGTCTCAATGGTGCAAACACCTTTGTAAGACAGGGTAATGCCGATTTGGTGGAGAAGGTCGAATGCCTTGAGAGTGGTCTCAAAGGCGGGGGGTCCAAAGTCTTGCACACCAGGGGTGTGGGCGAGGCAGCAGGGATTGATGATTGATGGCATAGTTACCTCCATAGGAGGTGTAGAGAGGGCAGTGGAGGCGAGGTGGTTGTGTTTGTGTTGATTGCAGTTTTACTGCCACACTTACCACATTTGGTCTTCCCCTTGTTTTGGCCAGGCGCACTGCCATTGCTTCCTTCCTGTTGGGAAGATTGCTGGGGCTGCTGCTGCTTGAACTTAGGGTCAGGTTGCTTGTGCTTTACAGTGCTAAGCTTCTGAGCCTCCTGGGGCTTGCTGCGGCAGGTGCTGCACTGCTCTCAAGCCAGAGTTGCTGACTTTTTGATGAGGGTGGAGGTGAGGGTTCTTGGTTCTTGGCTGATGAGGTGTGCGATAGCATCCATAGAGGATGGTAGTTTCGTGAGTAGGATCACTGCTTGAACTTTTGGAGAAATCTCACAATCCGCGTCTGTGAGTCGT
Organism: Gyrodon lividus; assembly: GCA_014904945.1. Lineage (NCBI taxonomy): Eukaryota > Fungi > Basidiomycota > Agaricomycetes > Boletales > Gyrodontaceae > Gyrodon > Gyrodon lividus. The sequence continues at coordinate 926,193 of MU127421.1, forward strand.
GCAAAGTGAGCATTGATCTTACTAAAAGCAGGAGCAGGGTGCTCATGTGATGGAATCAGCATGTCCAACATTGCCTTAAATTCCGTGTATGTCATGGCGACGCCAGGTGTACCATACTCTTCCTTCATTGAGCTCCAGATGCTGGAGGTGGTAGTTTTCAAAAGAACTTTCACCAGGATGTTGGGAGCGAGATGAAGGCAGAGGTTACCAATGGCCTGAGTATTGTGGTGGTTCCACTCGGTGATGTCAGTGGTGTTGTCGTCCTCTTCATTTGGCGAGGGACTTTCATCAGTGATAACATGGTAAAGGCCCTGGGCCATGAGGAATGATTCCATTTGAGGGTACCAGGCAAGCCATCAGCATTTCAGTATGCGACGAGTTCAGCAGCCCATTAGGGCACTTTCACAGACAGCCTTAGGCTCAAGCGGCATGTTAGTGCACTCATCCTCAGCTCAGTGTCAGCCATTAAAGGCGACGCTCAAGGGGAGTACGCTCAATGCAGCTGGTTACAGCGCAGAGAGGTAGCTCACCGGGGTTCATAACCTATTGAAGAGGCATGTGAATGCAGGGAGGAAGACTCCTTATACTCACCTGAGCTTGTAGAGCTTGGGTTCTTACAGAAGATATAGTTTGAGAGTAAGAGAGGATCTATTGAGTGCTGATGCAGTGCTGGGTTTATATACTACAATAAATGTGACTGTCTAACTGTTTACATACATTACATACAGTATATGTAAGATGTGACACACTGCGGCTATATAGTGCTGTGTTCAACAAACACATCCACTCTTTACGATCCCAATGTCACATCCCAAAACTCTCCTAACCCATCCGGCCCAATTCCGGCCCAATTCCGGATACTGTCACATCCCGAAACTTCCCTAACCCATCTGGCCCAATTCTGAACCCCTATGATCAAATCCCGAATCCCAGGCCTCGGACTTTACCTTAGAAGATTTCTCTTTCATCGGACATTCCAAACCCTGTACTTCCTGTCCCGGACTTTCCGCATTCCTGTCCCGGACTTTCCGCATTCCTGTCCCGGACTTTCCGCATTCCTGTCCCGGACTTTCTGCATTCCTGTCCCAGACTTTCGCATTCCTGTCCCGGACTTTCGCATTCCTGTCCCGGACTTTCGCATTCCTATCTCGGCTATCTCTTGACATATGTCACTTTCCTTTGACACTTCTTGACATTTACAGTTCCTATTGATAATTCCCTTTCCCCTTGCCTTGCAATTATTGCACCATTGCCTTCAGTTATTCTCCCATTCTGACACCATTGTGATTCATTCCTTCCTTCCTTCCGGAAACCCGAAACTCCGATTCATCCGACATACTTTTAACATCTTTATATCTTCCGGACTCTTCAGTATATAAACCCGCTTGTACTCTCTGATATTTCCTTAGTTCGAATATCAACTAAATCCTGTTCTTTCCTGATCCACTTCACTCTGAACCTCCTCAGTCCTTAAGTTGACCTTAGGATTGATCTCCGACCCTCTGCTCCAAAATCAAGGAACAGAACTCGTACAGGGGTGCAGCACATAAGCTGAAGCCGAAGTTCCTTACAACTCCGACCCCCCTCAGGGATTCCCGCCAAACTCTGCCTTCTGCGCACTCCAGACTATCCGGGAATTCTGGGATTGAACCCGGACTTGACACCCAAAGCCTTTATGCCACTTATATCTTTCCCAACTTTTCCAAAATCCCTGCTTTTCCCACTTTATTAGATTGTGGTTCTACAGACTGTTTCATTGATACTACTTTTGTTAAGCACCACTTTCTGACATATTCCATTCCCCCTATTCCACTGAAACTTTTTGATGGTACTTCTAATTCTACAATTACACATGCTGTTGACCTTTCTGTTTGTTTCCCTTCTGGCTTTGTCACCTCTGATACATTGTATGTTACTCTGTTGGATTCATCTTGTTTCCTTGTTCTAGGACACAACTGGCTCACCCACTACAATCCATCAATTGACTGGGTATTGAGCAGTATTACTTTCCAAACTCTGGCTCAAGACTTCCCAACAACCCTGACACCACCTCTGGAGATTCCAGACCCCATTCCCCCATCTCACCCCAACACCCCCAACAAGCTGCCTCATGAAGCTCCTCGTATCTCATTTGTCAATGCTGCCACCTTTGTGTGCACATGCAAACTTGATGGTTCCAAGCAGTTTAGCATCCACCTCCATCCCCAGGACTCCAAACTCTGTTCCATATGCCTTGATCCTGAACCCCCCAAGAAGTCGATCTGTCCTCTGTCCCTCCAGACTATCACGACTTCCCTGATGTCTTCAGTAAGCACAAAGCTGACACCCTCACGCTCCACAGGGAATTTGATCTCAAGATTGACTTAGAGGAAGGTGCTTCCCCTCCTCTTGGGACTGTTTACCTGGTCTCCACTACAGAACTCAAGTCCCTCCAGGAATTCATAGATGAACACCTCAACTACGGCTTCATCCGTCAGTCCAAGTCCACTCATGGTGCCCCTGTCCTCTTATGGATCCCTATGCCTCTGTATTGATTTCCAAGGCCTCAACAAAATCATGAAGAAAGACCGCTATCCCCTACCCCTAATCTCCAACCTCCTTGATTCCCCTAGCTGCACCAAGGTGTATACCAAAATAAACCTCTGTCACACTTACCACCTTGTCTGCATTGCCCCCAGGGATGAGTGGAAAACTGCCTTCTGGACTTGCTACGGTTTGTACAAGTGGCTGGTGATGCCCTTCGGGCTCACCAACGCCCCTGCAGCCTTCCAGCATTTTATCAATAGTGTTTTCATGGACCTCCTAGATGTCTGCATTGTGGTCTACCTCAACAACATCCTCATTTATTCCAATGACATGGCTTCTCACAAGGAACATGTCCAGGAAGTCCTGCGATGTCTCTGGAAACACGGACTTTATGCCAAACCAGACAAATGTGAGTGGCACAAAGACTCCGTCGAATACCTGGGCTACCATCTCTCCCCCCAGGGATTGACTATGGCTCTGGAGAAAGTGCAAGCAGTCCAGGATTGGCCCGAACCCTGCAAAGTCAAGGACAATCAGTCCTTCCTTGGGTTCGCCAATTTCTATCATCGTTTACATCATTAATTACTCTGATATTGTTGTTCCCCTTACCCAGCTCACTCAGAAAACCCCCCCCTGGAACTTCGATGACTCCTGCCACTCTGCCTTCACCCGAGCCCCTATCCTTACTCACTGGATTCCGGACTGTCCTATCATAATTGAGACTGATGCTTTGGACTATGCTATCATGGGAATCCTCTCCATTCATTGTCCCAATGAGGAATTCCACCCCATTGTGTTTTACTCCCGCACTCTGACAGCCCCGAAACTCAACTATAACACCCATGATAAGGAACTCCTGGCTATCCATGAAGCTTTCTGGCATTGGCATCACTACCTTCAAGATTCCAGTACCCTTATCGACATTGTCACCAATCACAAAAACTTGGAATATTTCTCTACCTCCAAAGTCCTGACCTGAAGGCTTGCCTGCAGGTCGGAATTCCTATCCCAGTTCAACCTCTTCAATTGCTTCTGCCCCGGACACTTGGGAGTTAAATCCAATTCCCTCACTCAATGCTGGGACGTCTACCCAAAAGAGGGGGATAAGGACTATGCTCACATCAATCCCCACAACCTCCACCCAGTGTTCACTCAGGAACCGCTTGCCTCATCCCTATGAGCCACTATCCTCCTAGCTCCAGTCCTCCATGCCTCATCCCTGCTTGACATTGAAGACATTCACAAGGACATCCTAGATTCCCTGTCCTCCAATACAAGCACAACCACCCCCTATCCGGACATTTCGGGCAAAACAGGACACTAGAGCTCATTTATCAGGAATATACTTGGCCAGGACTTCATACCTTCATCAAAAACTATGTCAGTTCTTGTACTTCCTGCGCCCAAGCTAAAACTCCTAGACACCACCCCTATGGAATGCTCAAGCAGCTTCCAATCCCCAAAAAACCCTAAAACTCCATTTCATCAAGCAACTTCCCTCTTCTGGCAGGTACACCACAATCCTAGTAGTCATTGACTGCCTTTCCAAGCAAGCCATATTCATTCCCACTCACAACACCATCAACTCCCCGAGCCTTGCGGAACTATTCCTCCTTCACGTGTTTTCCAAGCACAGAGTTCCCTCCCACATAACTTCTGACTATGGTTCTGAGTTTGTCTCCCACTTCTTCCGCTCCCTTGGAAAAGCCCTTAACATCCACCTTCACTTCACTTTGGGATACCATCCCAAAGGTGACAGGCAAATGGAACGAGCGAACCAGACCCTCGAGCAGTACCTCAGGATCTACTGCAACTACCAACAGGACAACTGGTCGGAACTCCTACCCCTAGCAGAATTCGTGTACAACAATGCCCCTAGCGCTACCACAGGAGTATCCCCGTTCTTCACTAACAAAGGCTACCATCCCAATGTCTTGGTCTACCCCAAAAGGGATTTGACCTCATCCTGCACTCATGAATATGCAGTTGACTTACAGGAACTTCATGAATTCCTGCACACAGAAATGGCCCAGGCTCAGAAACACTACCAAGAACCTGTGGATTCCCAATGACTTCCCACACTAGACTTCCGAATTGGAGACAAAGTGTTCATCAAGGCAAAGTACTTCTGCTCCACTTGCCCTTCCAAGAAACTCTCAGAAAAGAACCTTGGCCCTTATCCCATCATTGCTCAAGTCGGACCCCTATCCTTCACCCTCTGACTTCTGGATTCCATGTGTGCCGTCCACCCTGTCTTCCATGTCTCCCAGTTGGAACCCATAACTCCAAACATAATCCTGAACCAGGTCCAACCCCCACCTCCCCCAGTCAAAGTCAATGGAGAACCCAAATACGAAATCTCTGAAATCCTAGACTCCAAGATCAACTGACGATGCAGGAATTGCCAACTCCTGTATCTGGTAAAGTGGGTGGGCTACAAAGGGACTGACAAAGAAACATCCTGGATTCTCACAACCGAACTTGCTCACGCATTGGAACTTGTCTCGGACTTCCATTCTGCATATAAAGTGTCATATCCCATGCCACACAAGTCAACTCTGCTTCTCCATGGACCAACTCTGGACCAAGTCCACACCTTGTCACATCCTGAAACTCTCCTCACCCATCCAGCCCAATTCCGGCCAAATCCTGGCCCAATTCTGAACCCCTACGATCAAATCCCGAATCCCAGGCCTCAGACTTTACCTTAGACGATTTCTCTTCCATCGAACATTCCAAACCCCGTACTTCCCATCCCGGACTTTCATATTCCTATCTCGGTTATCTCTTGACATATGTCACTTTCCTTTGACATCTACAGTTCCTAGCGATAATCCCCTTTCCCCTTGCCTCACAATTATTGCACCATTGCCTTCAGTCATTATTCTCCCATTCTGACACCATTCCGACTCATTCCTTATTTTCTTCCGGAAACCTGAAACTCCGATTCGTCCAACATACTTTAACATCTTTATATCTTCTGGACTCTTCAGTATATAAACCCGCATGTACTCTCTGATATTTCCTTAGTTCAAATATCAACTAAATCCCATTCCTTCCTGATCCCCTTGACTCTGAACCTCCTCAGTCCTTAAGTTGACCTTAGGATTGATCTCCGACCCTCCGCTCTGAAATCAAGGAACAGAACTCATACAGGGGCACAGCACATAAGCTGAAGCCAAAGTTCCTTACAACTCTGACCCCCCTCAGGAATTCCTGCCAAACTCCGCCTTCTCTGCACTCTGGACTATCCGGGAATTCCGGGAACAAACCCGGACTTAACAGTATATTCGAACTCAAACCTCTACGAGTTTGCTAACATCATATCTAGAACTATCCAGACTCATGCCCAAACACACAGTATGCAAAGCATCAACGCAGCTCAGTCGGAGGCAGTCCGAGAAGATGCCCTGCACTCCTTGATGATTTCGCGTTGAGGCCCCAATGTCGCCGAACAATTCTGAAGCTTTTCCGCTCATCGTACATCAACCTCCGCCTCTCAGACGAGACCTCCATCTCAAATCATCTCCACCCCTACTCCCACAGGTCATCACCCCTCCAGGGGCACCCCGGACCCCTCTGACGACGGGAACGGCAGCAGTGATGACCCCAACCCCTCTGATGATGACAACCACTTTGACGACAACCCCGACAATGCAATCCCGCCTAACCCTATCATGGCGCTTGCAAACGCAGTCTGTGGCCTTGCTGAGTTATCACACCACAACCGCAAATACGAAAACACCTCATCTCCGTGCACGAAGGTGCAGGAACCCAACACCTTCGACGGGACTGATCCATGCAAGCTGCAGGCCTTTCTGGTCCAATGTGAGCTGAACTTCCAGGACTGTCCCCACGCATTCTGGACTGACCGCGCGAAAGTCACCTTCGCCCAGTCTTACCTAAAAGGTATGGCCCTCGAATGGTTCGAGCCCAACCTCCTCCAGATGGACAATCCAGACTGGATGGACAACTATCGGGAATTCATCCTCGAGCTCCAGACCAACTTCAGCCCCCACGACCCTGTTGGTGATGCCGAACACCAACTCAACCACCTATCCATGAAAGACTCTCAGCACATCAACAAATACATGGTGGAATTCAATTGCCTAGCCTCCCAGGTCTGGGGTTATGGCAAGGGAGCCCTCTGACATCACTTCTACAATGGACTTCCAGATCACATCAAAGATGAGCTTTCCCGCATCAGGAAACCGCGCTCCCTAGGAGAACTCTGGACTCTCTCCCAGACTATTGACGGGAGGTATTTGGAATGCAAGTCCGAAGTTGCTCGCCAAATCCGACCCTCCGGAAACCAGTCCTCCACTCCCAAAAGTACTCCCACCACCTCATCTCCAAAACCCGCCACTTCATCCAACACTTCCGTGTCCTCATCGGCAAAGTCCTCCGCCCCTACCCCGAAACCTGCATCCGACCTCTCCAGCAAACTCGGGAAGGATGGATGCCTCACCTCCAAGGAATGCAAACACCACTTTGACCTCAAGCTGTGCATGTTCTGTGGAGCCACTGGACATGTAGCTAAGGATTGCCAGAAGTCCACTTCCCGCACATCCAAAGCCCACGCAGCGACAACCTCCCCTGCTCCGGAAGCCAAACCAGAGGCCTCTTCCCCTGAGGCAAAAAATTAGGGCGCAGCCTTCCAGACTCCACACGGGAAGGAGGCTGCGTTGAATCCCACCATGCACTTACGGAGACCCATCTCAACGTGTCTGCTCTTTATGGTCCCAAGGCCCTTATGCCTCTTGTTTCTCTTTCTGACCTTTCCGAAATTTCCGCTTTTCCCGCTTTGTTAGATTGTGGTTCTACTGATTGTTTCATTGATACTACTTTTGCCAACAAGCATCATTTTCTGACATACTCCGTTCCTCCTATTTCTTTGAAGCTTTTTGATGGTACTTCCAATTCTACAATTACCCATGCTGTTGTTGACCTTTCCGTTTGTTTCCCTTCTGGCTTTGTCACCTCCGATACATTTTATGTTACTCCGTTGGATTCTTCTTGTTCCCTTGTTCTAGGACACAACTGGCTCACCTGCTACAATCTGTTGATTGACTGGGTACTGGGCAGTATTACTTTCTGAACACCGGCTCAAGACTTGCCAATGCCCCTGACGTCACCTCTGGAGATTCCACTTCCGGACCCTGGTCCCCTATCTCACTCTGACACTCCCGACAAGCTGCCTCATGAAGCTCCTCGCATCTCATTTGTCAATGCTGCTGCCTTTGTGCGCGCGTGCAAACTCGATGGTTCCGAGCAGTTCAGCATTCACCTCCGTCCCCAGGACTCCAAACTCCATTCCGTATTCCAGGACTCCAGAATTTCCGAAGCCCCTGAAGAAGTTGATCTGTCCTCTGTCCCTCCGGACTATCATGATTTCCCCGATGTCTTCAGTAAGTGCAAGGCTGACACCCTCGTGCCCCACAGGGAATTTGATCTCAAGATTGACTTAGAGGAAGGTGCTTCCCCTCCTCTCTTGGGACTGTTTACCCAGTTTCTGCTACAGAACTCAAGTCCCTCTGGGAATTCATAGACGAACTGTTACGCTGATGAGGTCGTTAGACTTCTTCAGATAACAACAACAAGTCTTGTGTGAAACAAGACTAGATCTATCAGAAGTCTTTACAGGCAGACTATAGGCCGATCGGTGAAGAGAGGCCTAAGACCAAGAGATAGCTTGTTAAGCTATGTATTGCGTAGATCTAACTTGGGTTGTAACCAAGTGAAGTACAGGTCTTTATACTACTGAGGATAGTGCACGGACCAGACTATCCGAAGTAGGTATCGTCCAAGAAAGGTAACTAATGATAAGAGAGAAATACGCCATTGGGCGGAATACGATGGAACTTCATAGAAGAAGAGAGAAGCAAGATAAGAACCGGGACTTTGCCTGGAACCACTGGTTGTACAATGAGACTATAAATGGAAAAGAGAAGTCATGTGATATACAGTGTCACGTGGATAAAGGAAAAAGCCGGTATTACCGTAACATGAACACCTCAACTACGGTTTCATCCGCCAGTCCAAATCTGCCCACTGTGCTCCTGTCCTCTTTGTCCGCAAGAAGGACAGATCCCTCCGCCTCTGTGTCAATTTCTGAGGACTCAATAAAATCATGAAAAAAGACCACTACCCCCTATCCCTGATCTCCGACCTCCTCAATTCCCCTAGCCACACCAAGGTATACACTAAAATCGACCTCTGCCATGCATATCACCTTGTCCGCATCGCTCCCAGGGATGAATGGAAAACTGCCTTCCAGACTCACTACGGCTTGTATGAGTGGCTGGTGATGCCCTTTGGACTCACCAATGCCCCTGTGGCCTTTCAGCGCTTCGTCAATAGCATCTTCATAGACCTCCTAGATGTCTGTGTTGTGGTCTACCTTGACGACATCCTCATCTATTCCAACGACATGGCTTCTCACAAAGAACATATCTGGGAAGTCCTCTAGTGACTCCAGAAACACGGACTTTATGCCAAACTGGAGAAATGTGAGTGGCACTCAGACTCCGTCAAATACCTGGGCTACTGTCTCTCTCCCCAGGGATTGACTATGTCCCCGGAGAAAGTCCAGGCAGTCTGAGATTTGCCCGAACCCCGGAAAGTCAAGGACATTCAGTCCTTCCTCAGGTTCACCAACTTCTATCGATGTTTCATCTTCAACTACTCCGATATTGTTGTTCCACTCACCCGACTCACTTGGAAAAACGCCCCATGGAACTTCAATGATTCCTGCCACTCCACCTTCACCCAACTCAAAGACGCCTTCACCCGAGCCCCTATCCTTACTCACTGGATTCTGGACTGTCCTATCACGGTCAAAACCAACACTTCGGACTATGCTATCACGGGAATCCTCTCGATCCGGTGTCTGGAAGAGGAATTCCGCCCTGTCGCGTTCTACTCCCACACCCTGACAGGCCCAGAACTCAACTACAACACTCATGATAAGGAGCTCCTGGCTATCCACGAAGCTTTCCGGCACTATCTTGAAGGTTCCGGCACCCCTATTGATGTCATTACCAACCACAAAAATCTGGAATACTTCTCCACCTCCAAAGTCCTGACCCGCCAGCAAGCCCACTGGTCGGACTTCCTATCCCAATTCAACCTCGTCATCCGCTTCCACCCCGGATGCTTAGGAGCTAAGCCCAACTCCCTCACTAGACGCTGGGACGTCTACCCGAAAGAGGGGGATAAGGACTATGCTCACATCAATCCCCATAACCTCCAACTGGTGTTCACTCAGGAACAGCTCGCCTCATCCCTACAAGCCACTATCCTACTTGCCCCAGTCCTCCAGGCCTTGTCCCTGCTTGATATCGAAGACATTCACAAGGACATCCTAGATTCCCTGTCCTCCGACCCCATAGCTTCCCTCCATCTTTCGGACTCATTGGACTCCTGGTGGGCTGTCAACCCCGAAGGTTTCCTGACCCTCGACAATCACATCTTTGTCCCAGAAGCTAAGGACCTCCGTCTTCGCATTCTCCAATACAAGCACGACCACCCCCTATCCAGACATTTTGGGAAAAACAGGACATTAGAGCTCGTCTGCCGGGAATACACTTGGCCAGGACTCCGCACATTTGTCAAGAACTATGTCAGTTCCTGCACTTCCTGCGCCCGAGCTAAAACTCTGAGACACTGCCCCTACGGAATGCTCAAGCAACTTCCAATCCCCGAAAAGCCCTGGAACTCCATTTCCATGGACTTCATCAAACAACTCCCGTCTTCTGGCGGATATACCGCAATCCTCATAGTCATCAACTGCCTTTCCAAACAATCCATATTCATTCCCACTCACAACACTATTGACTCTCCGAGCCTTGCAAAACTATTCCTGCTCCACGTGTTTTCCAAGCATGGAGTTCCCTCCCATATCACCTCCAACCGGGGTTCCGAGTTCGTCTCCCATTTCTTCTGTTCCCTCAGGAAAGCCCTTGACATCCCACTTCACTTCACTTTGGGATATCATCCCGAAGGCGACGGGCAAACAGAATGGGCAAACCAGACCCTCGAGCAGTATCTCCGCAAAATACAGTGAACTCCGGAACCAGAACAACAAACCCTGCATTTCCGGAACATTGGAATCCATGTTCGCATGTCCGGAATGCCGGAATGCCTACCTCTGCTCCACTGCCAGGCGGAACCTCGGAATCTTGGAATCCGGAATCTCTGAATCCACTCGGAATCAATCCGGAATTCATGTAGACATGCAAACCCTTATTGTATTGCATCATCCTTTACTTGTCATCATCCCCAAGCCTCCAGGGACACTCCATCACTTCCTTACATCGCTTAATTCCAAATTCCTCTTGTTCCTGTTCCTATTCCCTGATTATCATTAGCGAGCGCTTCTCCACCCACTCTGTTATACATATATACTTAGTTTTTACTTCGGATTCCTCAGTCGTTCTTTGCCTCCTCTTTGGCAGCAGCTGAGGTGAGTTTACTTATACCTATTTGCTACTCCTAGCTAATCCCTAGCAGTCCAGGCAATCACTGCCCTCTTATAGGTGAATATAGTTGTTCTTTGCCCCCTCTTTGGCAGTGGCTGAGTCCGGGCAATCACTGCCCTCTTATAGTTTTTGTCAATTATCAACAGGACAATTGGTCGGAACTCCTACCCCTCGCAGAATTCACCTACAATAATGCCCCTAGCGCTACCACAGGAGTATCCCCGTTCTTTGCTAACAAAGGCTACCATCCTAATGTCACGGTATACCCCAAAAGGGATTTGACCTCATCCCACACCTGTGAATATGCAGTCAACCCACAGGAACTCCACAAATTCCTACACACGGAGATGGCCCGCGCTCAACAGCACTACCAAGGACCTGCAGATTCCCAACAACTCCCGGCACCGGACTTCCGGATTGGAGACCAAGTGTTCGTCAAGGCAAAGTTCTTCTGCTCCACTTGCCCTTCCAAGGAACTCTCAGAAAAGAACCTCAGCCCCTATCCTATCATCGCCCAAGCCAGACCCCTGTCCTTCGCCCTCTGACTCCCGGACTCCATGCACGCTGTCCATCCCATCTTCCATGTTTCCCAGTTAGAACCCGCAACTCCGAACACCATCCCGAATCGGGTCCAACCCCCACCTCCCCCAGTCGAAGTTGACGGAGAACCTGAATACAAAATCTCCGAAATCCTAGACTCCAAAATTGACCGTCGACACAGGAATTGCCAACTCCTGTACCTGGTAAAGTGGGCAGGTTATGAAGGGACTGATGAAGAAACTTCCTGGATCCTCGCGACCGAGCTTGCTCATGCATTGGAACTCATCTTGGACTTGCCCTCTGCATATCCCGGAAAGTCCAGACCCCTTAGTTCACTCGGATGAGGGCAGAAACAAGTACACTACACTACTCCCTCATCCCGATCCTCCCCATCAGTTCCCTGATCTCCCTCACCATCCGCCCTCTCCTTTCCCTTCCACTCCAACACCCCCAGCCTCTTCCAGACTCCTATCCTGGCACTCAAGGGTTCGTGCCTAAGAGGGGGATACCGTCACATCCCAGAACTCTCCTCACCCATCCGGCCCAATTCCGGATACTGTCACATCCCAAAACTTCCTTAACCCATCTGGCCCAATTCCGAACCCCTATGATCAAATCCCGAATCCCGGGCCTCGGACTTTACCTTAGACAATTTGTCTTTCATTGGACATTCCAAACCCTGTACTTCCCGTCCCGCCTTTCATATTCCTATCTCGGTTATCTCTTGACATATATCACTCTCCTTTGACATCTACAGCTCCTAGCGATAATTCCCTTTCCCCTTGCCTCGCAATTATTGTGCCATTGCCTTCAGTCATTATTCTCCCATTCTGACGCCATTCCGACTCATTCCTTATTTTCTTCCGCAAACCGAAACTCCGAGTTGTCCGACATACTTTAACATCTTTATATCTTCCGGACTCTTCAGTATATGAACCCGCATGTACTCTCTGATATTTCCTTAGTTCAAATATCAACTAAATCCCATTCCTTCCTGATCCCCTTCACTCTGAACCTCCTCAGTCCTTAAGTTGACCTTAGGATTGATCTCCGACCCTCCACTCCGAAATCAAGGAACAGAACTCATACAGGGGCACAGCACATAAGCTGAAGCCAAAGTTCCTTACAACTCTGACCCCCCTCAGGAATTCCCACCAAACTCCACCTTCTCCGCACTCTGGGCTATCCGGGAATTCCGGGAACAAACCCGGACTTACATTCCATACAACTCTGGTACTCCAGTGTCACCCATGTTTACTTGTTCCCATAGTATATGAACCCCTTTTGTATTTTGTATTCCAGCAGTTCAAATATCAACTTTGATTACTCCTCTAATCTATCCAACTAAGTCCCCACTTGTCACATCCCGAAACTTCCCTAACCCATCTGGCCCAATTCCGAGCCCCTATGACCAAATCCCAAATCCCAGCCCTCGGACTTTACCTTAGATGATTTCTCTTTCATCGGACATTCCGAACCCCGCACTTCCTGTCCCGGACTTTCCGCATTCCCGTCCCAGACTTTTGTATTCCTATCTTGGTTATCTCTTGACATATGTCACTTTCCTTTGACACTTCTTGACATTTACAGTTCCTATCAATCATTCCCTTCCCCCTTGCTTCACAATTATTGCACCATTGCCTTCAGTCATTATTCTACCATTCTGACGCCATTCCGATTCATTCCTTCCTTTCTTCCGGAAACCCAAAACTCCGATTTGTCCGATAGTACTTTAACATCTTTATATCTTCCGGACTCTTCAGTATATAAACCCACGTGTACTCTCTGATATTTCCTTAGTTTGAATATCAACTAAATCCCGTTCTTTCCTGATCCCCTCTGAACTTCCCCGGTCCTTAAGTTGATCTTAGGATTGATCTCTACCTCTGACCCTCCGCTCCAAAATCAAGGAACAGAACTCATACAGAACTCATACAGGGGCGCAGCACATAAGCTGAAGCCAAAGTTCCTTACCCCTCCGACCCCCCTCAGGAATTCCCGACAACCCCGCTTTCTCCGCACTCTGGACAATCCGGGAATTCCAGGAACAAACTCGGACTTAACACCACTCAACCACTTGAAGCTAGTCTTCTTTCTGTCACTCCAACCCTCTGACATCCGGCCTCTGACCCTCCCTTCTACCTTCATCTTGACTCCATCCCGCTGCTACTCCACTCCACCACTGCTCTGCTAAATACTAGACTGAACTTGGGCAAGGGCGCAACACATAAGTTGAAGCCAAAGTCTGCTCTGCTACTCCAACAACTTTGGATAGCCTGTGTCACATTCCAGAACTTTCCCTACCCATACAACACACCTCTGGCACCTTATGATCAAACCCCGAGCCCCAGACTTTACCTTAGAAAATTTTCACCTTCACCTTCACCTTCACTTGATATCCCAAATCCCATATTTCCCATCCTGGACTTTCATACTCCTATCTCAGCTATCTCTTGACATATGTTCCTTTCCTTTGACATCCCTTGACATTTACAGTTCCTATCAATAATTCCCTTTCCCCCTGCTTCACAATTATTGTGCCATCATCCTCAGTGATCATTCCATCATTCTGATGCCATTCTGATTCATCCTCTTACTATACTCTGGAAACCCAAAACCCTGACTCATCCAATATACTTTAACAATTTTATATCTTCCAGACTCTTCAGTATATATACACCCACCTTTACTCTGTAATATTTATTTCATGAGTTCAAATATCGACTAAATTCTGTTCTATCCTCTGAAGTCTTTGCTTCACTCTGAAACCTCTCTCAGTCCTTAAGTGGAACTTAGGATTGTCTTCTGAACCTCTGGCTCAAAATTAAGGGACAGAACTCATACAGGAGCACAGCACATAAGCTGAAGCCAAAGTCCCTTGCCCCTCCAACCCCCCCTCAAGGATTCCTAACTCCTTACACCTTTCCCCACACTCCAGACTCTCTGGGAATTCCAGGATTGAACCTGGACTTGACTGTTACACTGATGAGGTCATGAGAGCTCGATCAGATAACACCAACGAGCCCTATTGTTGAGTAGGGCAAGATCTATCAGAAGTCTTTACTGGCAGACTATAGGCCAATCAGTGAAGTGAGTTCTCAGACCAAGAGATAGCTGATTAAGCTATGTATTGCATAGATCTAACTTGGGTTGTAACCAAGTTGAGTACAGGTCTTTGTACTATAGGGAATGGCACATGATGGTGGGGTTGGTCGGGAATCCCTGAGGGGGGTCGGAGGGGCAAGGAACTTTGGCTTCAGCTTATGTGCTGTGCCCCTGTATGAGTTCTGTTCCTTAATTTCAGAGCAGAGGGTTGGAAGACAATCCTAAGGTCAACTTAAGGACTGAAGGGGTTTCAGAGTGAAGCCGAGCAGAAGAGAACGGGATTTAGTTGATATTTGAACTAAGGAAACATCAGAGAGTACAAGCAGATTTATATACTGAAGAGTCTGGAAGATATAAAGATGTTAAAGTATGTTGGACGACTCGGAGTTTCGGGTTTCTGGAAGAAAGTAAAGAATGAATCGGAATGGCATCAGAATGGTTGAATAATGACTGAGGGCAATGGCACAATAATTGTGAAGCAGGGGGAAAGGGAATTATCGATAGGAACTGTAGATGTCAAGAAGTGTCAAAGGAAAGTGACATATGTCAAGAGATATTCTAAGGTAAAGTCCGAGACTCGGGATTCAGGATTTGATCATAGGAGGCTGGAATTGGGCTGGAATTGGGCTGGACAGTGGATTCGACAACCACCACCATGGTATTGAAACACATTGCAATGGACATTGAAGCCCAGCCAAAAGTCACAAGAGGCTGGTGGCTGGTAGAGATGAAAATATGTAGTGGCTGGTCGATGCCTTGCATACTTTTGGTCATGCTGAAAAATAATGAAGTCAAATGAGACATGCTGACACACAATTGAAACATATTCAACATTTATTTTGCTTCATTGGCCTTTGATGAATTTGAAGCAAAACTAACAAAGCATGTGAAGCAGATTGCTCTGTATGCTGTGTCAACTTTGTCTCCTCTCATTCCAATCTGCTCATAGGGACTTCAACCTTCAGCCTCTTGTGACCTTTGGCTCCAGACAAGACTTTAGCTAACTATATAATTACGTAATTTACCACCAAAGTACCAATTTTCGTTCACCTACAATACTTTTCTTTCGTCTCCCTCCGATACGTCTCAATTCCCTCCATTTCAAAATGTCGAGGTCAACGACAATGCTCACTGTCGTCGGTATCGCCGTCGGCGGTCTCGTTGCCTATGCTGTTTATTTTGACTACAAGCGGAGAACTGACGCCACTTTTCGCAGACAGCTCCGTATGCTCTGTTTTTGTTTCCGGCTTTGGGATAGGCACTGAGGGGTTCTGCTCATTCAATCCAGGAAAGGAGAAGAAGCGCGTCATCAAAAGTCAGACGCCTTCTGAGGCATCAGCAAGTATCGGGGGTGTTGACGCGAATGAGCTAAGAACTGCGTTGGAGAAAGTTCGGCAAGAGGAGGTTCCTGCTGGGCCTGAGGAGAAGGAACAGTACTTCATGACGCAGGTTGGTATGGGCGAGCAGCTTTGTGCGCAAGGTACGTCGTGTGCAATCGGCTTCTAGAGAGTGCGAATACCTACATGCCACCAGGACCTGCCTTCCACCTATCTGCTGCAATGTGCTTTTACCGCGCACTTCGGGTGTACCCTTCACCGGTTGAATTGATTGTTATCTACGAGAAGACGGTTCCAGGTCCCGTATTCCAGGTCAGCTATGATATTTATTACATCACGACCTACACTAACGAATTATTTTGCTACCATAGCTCGTAATGCAACTGACTAACATGGACGTGAGTTCAACTCCTTCCCCTGCAGGGATGGGTGGTACTTCCCTTCTTGACGAAGACGACGAGACGAACCCCACGGGCCCGCCTTCAGAAGCGTCTTCGCAGGAGTGGGACCAGGTCACCGACCCAGGCACCCGGACACCTGCTCTGTGACTATGAGTCGCCGTACACACAACCTATGAACGCGCAACACACGCTGCTGTACGCTGTGTAGTCATCAGGATTCATGTATTGCAGAGTCCCTTCTCCGCACGCATTATCTCCCCTGCCATCTATCCAAATTGCATCTTTGTTTCGCTTTTTTGTTTTTTCTGCTGGTGGTACGATGATCTGATATAAATGCCTTTTTCCTTTCCGGTTGTTTCTGCTGCTGCTTCTGGCTGCGCTTGTAATGTCGCACTGGCCCCGTAATTGTCGTGCTGTAGGTCAAAGACCGCGTTGAAGGTACGTATTGTTAGTTGAGGCGTGAAAAGCACTTGAGCTGAAGGACGGGATAGGTTACTACGATTGTTTCCCGCCGAAGGCGATGAATGTCGCTGTTAAGACCGTCGATGTGCCTCAAAGCACTGTTGCTGGCGCTATGATGCGTAAGAAAGTACTGGTTTGCACGAAAGACTTCCAACCGGGCGACCTTATTTACAAGGTTCGTCTTATCTATTTCATTCTGCTTTCATTCTGCTGTCATTCGATCTCAATGTGTCGAGTTCTAAACCTATAGGAGGAAGCCGTCGTTACTGCTCTCGACACGGACCTCCAAGGCCTGGGAACGCACTGCAGTCACTGTCTCCGTGCCATTGAAAAGGACATGGCTATCCGTCCTACGTCTGACCGCTTCAACTCAGTGTACTGCTCCAAAGATTGCCAGATCAGAGCCAAGACGCACTCGCAAGGCTTGCTCTTCACACTCGACTCAGCCCTGCCAGAACATATGGCCACCGAAGTGCCCGACTCCCATGAAACGAGGGATCGTGCCCAGGCTGCGTTCGCGGAGTACCTCACAAAGACGGGAAAGGCTGCCCCAGAGCTCGTCGCACGGTTCATCGCACGCCAGGTATCTGTTGAGACAGCGAAAATTATGCCTCCTCAGCTGCTTGCTACTCCGGGGGGCAGCGCCAATCCGGTGGCGACAGACGGTGGCGACTATACATTGTACGACCACCTCGAGCGGTTGCGTTACCTCGAGGTGACTGCGCCAGCGGAGGAGACGAATCTGTTGAAAGCCGTTCTACAGCTGGCACTACCGGGACTTGAGCAGTTCGTGACGGAGGAGAGGCACGCGTCGTACCTCGGTGGGATGGCGTATAATGCGTTTGGAGTGTGCTATGGGGGTGGAAGGGATGACAAGGTGAGTGCACAGTACGTTGGTATCTCGACACGTGCTAATGGTGTCTACGTTTCCCTTGGTAGCCTACACCGACGGCACGCCCCGAGGATGTGGAGAAGACGCGGACACCGTATGGTACTGAGAAGCAGGTCGGAGCTGGTTTCTACGTCGTATCTTCTTACGTATGTGATTCCGCGCGTTGCTTTGATTTTCATGGCGCTTGCGCTTATGCTGTATCTCCTTGATTTATAGCTCGGGCATTCGTGCAAGCCTTCTGCTCGCCCATCTTTCAGCAATGGTACATCCGAACTGCATCTTATTGCCAACCACGCTCTCAAAGCAGGCGACGAGCTCACCGTTGCGTATGTCGACGTCACCCAACACGAGGAGAATGCTGAGGAATGCCGTCGGAGGAGAAGGATGGAATTGGTGAGAGGTTGGCGCTTCGCTTGTACCTGCTCTCGGTGTGCCGAGGAGGCCGGCTCCGGGGGTGAGACTGATGGTGAGCCGAAAGATGAATCAAGAGTGTCGGAAGTGGTGATGAGGGTGGAGGGAGCTTAAAAGGGGCTTTGCATCGCAGATTGGTTCAGTTGCTACGGATTTTTTTTGTTCTTTCATTCTCATTTTTTTCTACATGCTTGCTTCTTTCATGTCGTATTTACTTGCATGCATATCACAATCCCCACTCTGCATCATGGACTTCACCAGCCATGATCCTGTGGGGCAAGCACATGTTGTGTAATCTTCCCTTAGGGAAAGCTTTGGAAGATTGTTAATCGCTCAAATATTGAGCGAAACATATCAGAGCTCGGAGACGGGAAAGTGGCAAGAGGTGTCAACCACGACAGTGCCCGTGCTAGGGGTTTATTGGCCTTATTTGGAACAGAGGGTTGCCCTCCGTCATAGTCTTCAAGTTAGACGACACATCAATCACAACTTCGGGACGGACTCGGCGCAGGTTAGTTTTCAGTGCTCTTCTTGAGAGATAGCTTAGTAGATGAATCATGTTGCTAGCCCAGATATCGCTTTGAAAGAAAGACTTAGTTGAAAGTCAGAACTCGAGAGTCTTCAACGTTCAACACCGCCATGAACGCCCTTAGCTTCCTCACAGTATCCGGTGCCCTTCGACATACATATCCATGTCCACGCAGGTTCCATACTTACGCTTCTCTCTCAATGACAAAGTTACTGTCCCAGCTCCGACCTCTGCAATTAGCACGTCAAATACATAACACACACCCTCTGCATACCCCAGACCGCCCCACAGTCCTCACAAACATGCTCGCCTCGGATGTCCCTCCCCCCGTACAAGTCTCCTCGGTTGGACCCGCAGGTATAAAGCTTGCGGACGGGTTGGTACTAGTAGGCGCTGTGGTGTTTCTGGATGGAAAGGTGTTTTTGTGGGATGTCCCGGGTTCGGCGAAGGGACAGGGGGGGATGAGTAATTGGCAGGGGTGGAAGCGGGAACATTGGGGGGTTTTCGAGGTGGTTGTTCCGAAGCCGGGTAGGTTTTTGTAACACCGTTTCTATGCTCGTGTTCTTTTCATTCGCATCCTTGACACGAGATTTGGCTGACCTCGCTCGGTGCTACCGCACAGAAATCCTCATTTTTGGGACCGGCCCGAGGATGGAGCTCGTGCCGAGTAGTATCAGAGCATACATGAAGGAGTTGGGGATACAGATGGATGTTATGGACACTGTAAGTCCCTCATCTCCGGTTCTCCTCTTTGTTCGCATGTAGCTGGCTCACACTCATGTGCGATGTCTGTTAAGAAAAATGCGTGCTCGACATATAACTTGTTAGCGGAGGAGGGTCGACGCGTCGCTGCTGCATTACTCCCAATTGAGCCCAAAAAGTGGGATAGACAGGAAGGGTGGTGATGTTGATATTTCGAACCGTTGTGGATAATATAGATCTACCCGTCTCTGTGAGCAGCTTATATGCGATCCAGTCATTCAAGTATTTGATCCAATTCATCATCACTGGCCTATAATCACTTACGCATACAAGCTCTGCAAAAAATATGCCAAAAAAGTACAGTACAGATATTTCAGTGCTTGAATAATAAGTTCCCGGTCTGCACCATCCTTGCACTGAGTACCTGTTTATAGGCTTCGCGGGACTCTTCATATCACATAGAAGATACACAAGAGAGGCGTGCATGATATCTACTCTGGTGGTGCCTTTCGTTTGCCCTTGCCGACCTGTACAGGCGATTCTGGGGCTGCCGGTGCTCGACGTGGATCCTCATCCTCGTCATCAAGGAGAGACGGTTGTGAAACATTCACGGGAATGAGGTTACCTGCGCAATGATAACCAAGTCAGGAAACATGGCACGGATGTATAACTACCAGATATTACCTTCCTCATCTCTGAACTGAATATACAGCACCTCCCAGTTGCTGAGCAGCCCTTTTATCGGTTTTGATGGATCCAAGGTCTCGTATGACGTAGGTGTAGACGAAGTCGCGTTAGATTTACCCTTATCCTTTACCCCCCGGCATAGTTCAAAGTCCTTTATCGAGTTTACGCGCAGAATTTGCCCTTCATCACCTCCTTCTTCGTCCAACATCTCGTGATCCTCCCCCGGGGCAGTCGGAAGGCGCGGGAGACCGGATGAAGATGAGAAGAGAACGTCGGATGTGAGTGCAGAGAGTGCTTCGTCCTTGATTGTTTCTATCGTCGAGGATTGATGGACCGTGAGGAAGATGGTAAGTTTGTGTGTTTTGAGAAGGAGTTGATAGACTTTTGGAGGTGCGCGTGGAGGCTGCATCCAAGAGTGTTCAGGGCAGTGGCGATATCTGGTTAGTGGTTGTGGTATGGGTGATCAGACTTGATTATACATACCATGTTATACGTACGCGTCTATATGCAAATGGGGAGACTTTGCACGGACAGCAGAACGGCACAAAGTCCTTCCAAACTTCAAAGGGGCTTTGCAAGGCTAATCATCGTGAGAACAAGCTTCCATTCTTATCACCAGCTATTCCCGATCTCTTCCAACACAACCACGGTTCATCACCACTAACTCACCCTCACCCGAAAATAAGAGGAGCGATGAGTGTTTTCCATAACAGTGCCTCTTCATCGACCCCCTACAAAGACCCCACCCCACTTCCTGACTCTGTGCCAAAGGTGCAGGAGTTGGGTTCCACCAGTGCACCTCTCAAGAGTGCTGCTTTCTTCATTGGGGCCTATTGTAAGGAGTTCAATGGTGAGTATCTGCGTGTTATTTGTTCTCCACTGTTTTGAGAGTGTGCTGATGACTTGTATTTTGTACTTGTTTCTGATTTCGCTGCGTATGTCCGTGTCCTGGTTGGGTGCGATGGATATATACTGGGTTGGTGACTATGGGAATGAATTACTGATGGATGTAAACGGTGTTTGGCGGCTTCGTCTGACGACAGAGGACTTCATGCTATGCAAGAACGAGGCTGGTGGTGATACCGGACGATGTTTGAAGGAAGGCCGACGGGTAACGCGGTGCGCTACTGACCTGTGAGTCCGTCTCCTATGTGTACTACCGAGAAACTTTCCCTTTGCACTGCATATATATGCAGCCAGCCGGTGTTGAAGGACTCGGACTGATACCAACTCCGCACAGGATTAACAAGATGCGCGAAAACTGCTTGGAACAATTTGAGGCGCACTGGAACTGTCTGGAGTTGAACAACCAGGTGCGCTTTCCCTCCCTCCCTTCAAGATCCCGACATTTAACTTCATCCACAGGAATACTACGCGTGCCGGAAACCGGAGCGTACGCTGAACAAGTGTATGTTCGAGAAACTCGTACGTTCTCACACTAACTCGTCTCGGCATTGCTCTTGTTCATCTTCAATATTCTACAGGGCCTCACGAAAACGATCCCCGGATCTCCTGCCGGTCAAAAGCAGATACACGAAGTCGAGAAGCCCATATATACCACGCTTCAGCGGTGAGGGCATCATACCTCATCCATCGTCTACCTTGATTGTCTCCATGCTATGTCATGTAGGGTAGAGTGCGTCGGCTTGGGATGGAGAATTCGGGGGATAGAATATATATCCGAATCATGTGCTAGATCACATCACTTGGATGTCGTACATTTGTGTATATGTGGCCATGAAGTTAGTCTGGTGACCAGCCCGTCTATGAGGCAAGCCGTCGATAGACGAAGTGATGAATGTCTCGGCCCTCTAGGCTTCGGACGCAGAGATACATACGTATCCAATTGCCTGTTTCCGAAAGTGTCTGAATACGGGACATCCTGCAGTATATCGAGAGCGCTCTGCACATGGCTTCCCGACGGTCCTGACTCCCTTGTGCTTCTGTTCCGACTCCCGAGCGCGTCGAATGTTCTCCCCGTTCCGCCATGTTGCGCGGACACTTACCTCCGTCGGTTCACTATCTCTCATTTCTCAGCCGGGCTCGTGGACAATAACACGGTCTTGGGTGTGCAACCACACCTGGAAACGGCAAACCCGCACATACGCAGCGTTTCCTCCCACAGCTCTGAAGCCAACACACTCTATCTACGTCTCAAACTCTACAAATCCGTACTTTAATCTAACCCTCGAGGACTGGTGTGTTCTTCTCTTCTCTCTGGGATGCCTGTCTCGGCGTGAGTGAACGCTCATGCGCGCATCGGTGTTGTCCTTTCTCGTCCAGGCTCTTCCGATACCACGCTCCACGAGCCCCACTCCTTCTTCTCTATAAAGACTCGTCCTGTGTTGTCATTGGGCGCAATCAGAACCCGTGGAAAGAGGTCAATCTTATGGAAGCGAAAGCGAAAGGTATTCCTTGGATCAGGCGGAGGAGTGGAGGAGGGACTGTTTACCATGTGGGTTTGGTTTTGGGTCTCCGCGCGGATGGTGCTCGTGTCGAGAAGTTCTGCCGGAGAGCCCTAGGTGTGACAAGATCTGTCCATGGCCTCGACTACATTTGACGAGCGGAACCGTGCCTCTTTTCAAATCCCTTCTCAATTACTCATTCCAACATTCTCTTGATTAGGACCTTGGAAATACCAACTACTCTATCCATGTTCCCCGCACAACTTTTGACAGGAGGGAAACAGCACAAGTCGTCCTGCGCGCTGTACGCGCGCTCGGTGTGGACGCGTATGTGAACGAGCGAAACGATATTTGTGTTTCTGGGGAAAAGATGAGTGCAACCCTCATAAGCTCCGCATGCTCATGCCTGCTGTACTTATCGTAGCCTCCCGTTTGGTGTTGGTTATACCCACGTTTCAGGCTCGGCATACAAGATTGTGGGCAACCGAGCGTACCACCATGGAACTATGCTTATCTCGACGAGGCTCGGAACACTTGGGGATTTGTTGCGCACCAACAAAGTGGGTAAATGCTTCGAATTTTCCGCCCCACATTTACCAATTAATTGATTTGCCCTTCACTAGCCAACGATGAACACAAAAGGTGTCGCCTCCGTCCGTTCTCCAGTCCGGAATCTTGTCCAGTCCAGTACGACTGCGACACACCAAGCATTTGTTGAGACCATGGTGAGATCGTTCAGGGAGGAGTATGGTATTGATGAGGAGGTGAGCATCTTGGCTTTGAAATCCACCTCGTCATTTCTGTCAGTCAAGGTACTGATGAAGAATTCCCTCAGCCATGTTTTGTTGACGAGGCACCGGAGTATGTAGAGGACGAGTATTTCAGAGTTGGAATGACCGAACTACAGGTATGTCCATCGCAATGTTGAGGTTTTGCATATTAGTGCATGGATACTCCCCTCATTGGTCTGTTTGTTCAGAGTTGGGACTGGGCATATGGACAAACGCCCGAATTTGAATATTTTGTCGGGAAAACGTTTGAGTGGGGCCAAGTGGTGGGGCCGCCGTTCCTCTTCGTGCGAGCGCATATACTAAGGCTCCTTTTCATCTAAATTTTCTGTGAACCTGGCATGACGCGTAACACAGACATCTGTGATCTGCTCGAAACATGGACTCATACTCTCATGTTCCTTCTCATTCTCCGACGACGCCAGTATATCCCAGATCACTCGTTCAGCGCTGGACGGCCTAAGCCAGGACCTAGTCGGTAAGAGATACGCGTTCGTCGACGAGGGCGATGTGTTGGGAGGCGATGGCAAACGAGAGGTGGAGGGCGTAGAGGAGGTATGGAGGTGGTTGAAGGGAGAGATGAGTGTTTGATCTAGACCCACACGGACTGGATAGCGATGGCTTGAATGCCGATTGACCGTGAAGAGCTGTCGAATTCAAGCTACTTGTCCGTCCAGGAACGTTACAGTCAAGTACGAGATCACATTGGTAACATTACATTGGTGGGCTTCTCAGCTCTGTGGAGTCTAGTCTTAGTTCTCCAGACACTCAAAAGGAGTGAGCTTCGGTCCAGAACGGTCAGTCGTTAGATTTGGCCATGCATCCCAATCACATCTCTGACGTCTGCTTACCCCTATCCGAGCGTTTGTCTGCGTGAACCTACTCCAACGCCGGCCCCTACACAACACCCAATCCATTTCCCTTGATTTGATCGTACACATAGCCAGCTCCATCTATTTTTCAGCCTTATCGAAAGATACCATCCGCTCCTCCGCTTTTTCTAGCGTCTCAATTTCCGACTAATCTCTCTTCCCCTAATGACTATGTGAACGCGACGTGCTCCGGATCGATGGGATACCACTCATGACCAGATATGGTTGATTGAGTGTCTTGTAGCGAACGCAACATCTTTGGCAACACTCCACGTCTGATTCGTCGATTCCGCGAAGTCTTTGTTGACCCCGTGACGAGGCTGGAAATATGTTGCGAATTCTCTCGAACGACTTCAAAGCATCTTCCGCCGTCGGTCGCTCATCGGGCGATTGTGCGGTCATGAGGCGAGTCAGTGGTTCCAAATTATCTAATCTGCGGTATTTCTGAGGGAATGATTAAGAAGATCGACAAGTTTCGACAGAATGGCTTACTGTGAGGAATTCTGTTTGAAACATGTGTCCGAGGATGAATATGTCAGCTTTGAACGGATCGTGCGGTATCTCAAATTGGAACTCTGGGACTTCCCTATCCCTGCCTGTTCCACCAGTGACGAATCGCGTTTGTTCTTGGGGGTGCAGTGTGGAAAGACCGAAATCGATGTAGTAGACCACCTCAACATCACTCCGATTCTTGTAATAAAGTTTGCCAACCAAGTTCCGAGTCTCCTCTGTGGCTATAGGATGCCATCCATAGGGACAAAGGTATTTCGCGTCCATCATGATGTTTGCTGCAACACAATCCCTATTCCAGCCTGTTGATGGGGGATAGCGCTGTAAGAAAGAATCACCTACCCGTGGGTGACACGATTATCATGCATAAATTTGAGTCCCTATCACTCGGCATGAGCCGAGAGCATGAGCGCCTCAGAGATTGGTACTGACCTGAAGAACTTGCTTCATGAAGTCGAGAACCTCAGCAACGCTCTCGAACACTAGGTAGTTAAAAGGCCTCAAGAGTGGCATGATAATGTAATGAATGTTCTGATCCTCATCGTCTTCGAAGTTGTCGATGATGGGAGTGCAATGGTTTGCAGGATCCTTTCGAAGCCGCTCAGAGGAGAGATACAACGCAATTTGTTCTTCAAAGGGTGTTCATCACTGTAAATTTTCTTGATAAACACGAATGTGCCGTCTTGGCTTGTGGCATCCAACGTGTCAGGATTCTGTTCATTGACACAAGTTATCAGGAGAACATTCGTTGAGCGAAGCGTCAAACCCGCACCCCAATCTTTACATGATCCTCATGTAATCGTGGGAGCGCGTCCGTCCCTCGCCTGCCATGCCATGATGGGACCCAATTGGGGCTATAGCGAACGCGGAGAGTGTACCCTTTACTCAGAAAGAAATTGTACCTCTTACTCCAGAATAATTCATTTTCTGACAGATCGTGAGCCATGCACTGTGGTTTGGCTACGAGGTCACCGAGTTCGAAAGCTGGGGAGTCCTGGATCGTAACGAGAAAAAACCCAGTGCGAGGCCTGCCAGGGATGTAGTACCGTACCGACAATAATTGAAGTATCGAGTGGTCGATCACAGCCATACTATATTCGGAAGTGCACACTGCACAAACGTCAAACGATGAAATCTTGTTTAGATGTAGGTAGGCGCTATCATGGCTGTTGTCTTGCAGACTCAGTGCGGCATGCCTGACATCCTCGAGGCAGCCTTCGAGTTGTATAAAGCATGTTGTGCTCGTGCTCACGCCATTCACAGCTTGAGAGAAGAAACTTTTGACTTGCGGTCCCAAGCTTATAGGGCAACGACTTTTGCACAGGATTACACTGGTTTTTTCGCCGGTTTATCACTTACCATTGGGCGTGTTTGCTCGGAGGTCAAACGACTGCGTGCCGACGTTATCGTGAGTCACACCCCAACAACTCAATTCTAGCTGAGAGCCAAGTTCGAATTGTTAGACAAAAAGCGAGACCGAGCGACTCGGGCGTCGCCACAATGGCCTCTTATCGCGGGCGCTTCCCTTCTGCGAACGAGGGTCTGATGCTTTCTCGGATCAGGTTGATGAGATCTTCAAGTGACGGTTTCCAGATCCGATTCTGTGGACAATCGTTGCCATGTAGCGGATTCATGCATCACAGAGTCTTCTGATCCTATGACTGGGCAGCAAGCCCAACGCGGGGATCCAGCCAGCCCCCATTCGAGATCATATCCCACGCTCATTCAGGAGGCTGGTGTTGCTACCCCAATCACAGTATAGTTGTTCCAGATACGAGGCTGTTTCTTCTATGTTTTGATTATTTATTTTTCTCTAATCACTCATCTCGGATCGCCTCAATCTCGGATCTCATCATGTAAGCTACTTCTAACCCACCATCCTGTGAAGTGTTCTAAATCTGTCTATTTATCTCTAGTTACAGGGTTGATGGACATATCGCATGTATTGACGTAAAGCAGTCACGTACAGAGCACCCTGCTCCTGAAGTTGAGCGGTTCTATTTTATTTCTCCTGTTCTTTCTTGCATGATAAGTTGCCTCTGGACGTGCTTGTGCCCTCCTCGTGTTGCGCGGGCGGCAACGGGCGGACCCCCCCCCCGCCCCCCACACACACAGTCAAGTGGCTCAAACAGCCTAGGTTTGAAATTTGACTTCGAGGCGGGTTTGTGGGTCCTTCTAACGCGACTGCAGTACTCGTCTCTCGCGAGTCACTGTTATTCTCTCTAGTCCAGGCATTGTATAAAGGATGTAAGTCTGCAATCAACATGATCTCGATCTCTGACGAATGGTAGCTCTGATATCATTTTCTGTATGTACGCGATGACCTCAGTGCTGAAGTCTCCACAAAACTGATACAAGCGGAAACATTCTCAATACTACTGATACGCACGTACAGCCTCGTCCATTTCTGAGCGCGACCTTCTACCTTCCTTTAGGAGCCGGAGCCGGAAAGCGCGCCCCTTCTCAAATCAAGGTTTCGCAAGACCTGAGGTGACTCGTATTTTTATTGGCCTTTCACAGGCTGTTAACTTTGATGCTTTCCCCATGCTTGATTTCACCTTTCTTACTATGTACTTACACTGCCTGCCCACCGACGCTCCTTTTACACCATCTCGTCTCATATTCCGCGTGAATCCTCGACCTCCTGCACCCTCGCCTCTGAAGTTACGCTCATCCTATCATTCTATCGAAAGATATTACGTGTTCTTTTTTTGTCGTGGGCTACAGCTCTGAGGCGCGTCCCTCACGCGGAGTCCAGCTGAACACGTCCAATCATCGAACCCAATTTTTAAATTGCGCGAGGAAAGCAACGCGCGCAACCTTGAGGAACCCTAGTCTTCTATACAGACCTAATATAACATATGCATATGACAATCAATAAGTTCAACATACTTACAACTATATGTCCCCCCGATAGGCTTCCTGTCCAGTCATTGATAATACTTACATCGAGAAGATCAAAACAGCGTGCCCTGTACAATGCAAGTCGAAGGGCAGTTTACAGCACCGGACCGCTGGCAACTCTTACAACCGCGATCACTGTACGCATACCCTTCCATGTGGGCCACCTTCGAGCTCATTGCTCAACCAAAATTGCCTAGGGAGTTGCATAGAACAAAAATTATTGTTTCTCCTACCAACAAGATATTTTGACTTGTCTAGACGCTAGACAAGAATGGCGTGCTGTTTGGATACCGACTCTGAATCCTTGGCACGACATATGTTCACATATGCGATTGAATGTACCAGGTCCACCAAGGAATCGTCGTTGCAAACGGGGTATTCTAGGAAGGCTTCAAGTATGATCTGGATTATATTGAGGGGACAGTTCTGCTCCCAAGTGAGCAGGCAAAACTTGGGGTGGTCGAATGTGTACAGGAAGCACTCAGTCTCAGATGAATCTATGATGAAAAGAACTCCATCAAGTTTGCAGTTCTAATTGTTATATAATTGCGATATGCTGAAGGTATCACGAAGCTTGCTGTGTGTACCAAGCGCTACTTGTCTCAAAGCCCTCGGGAGGTGTGGGGTCCGACTACGAATCAAGCCCATCAGTAAGAGAACCATCAGAATCCCATCCACAGAGGAAAACATACCTTCTGTCCACGCAGGTGTCCCGTCAACCGTCTGTCGCGGTCCATCATCATTTCATCCCATGCATCTAAGTGGTATCGGACAGGCTGAGATACAACCATATATCAGCATAAGGACAGGCTTACATTGCAATGAAATCATTAAAGACGCACCTTGCCTTGGTTCTGGGCCATTTTAGAGGTGTTCAAGAGCGTTCCGGCCGCCGCGAACATGGACGTGAGCAGACCTAGCAAAGGTTGGAACACGACATCAGTCATTTCCACCACAGTGTATGTGCAAGGAGATACATGCCGAATGGAATGAGGGCTTCCCATGGAACGGGCATCTTGACGTTGTGCTTCAAAGTATTCTGTCCTCTTCTGCTTGTCAGCGCCGAATAGCGGACAGTCCAAGTATTTGGCGTTATTTGTTCTATTGGTCACATGTCTTTCACGATAAGTCAGATTGAAGCCAGTGTGTGTGATAGTCAATTCACGACCCACCTTTCTGAATGCTGTCACCATGAAAGATACAGTTACCTTAAACTCTGGTGAGCAGAGCAATGCAGTTGCCCCAGTGAATGTCAATCTGACTTGACTGGATTCGTGGCAGGGCACACGATGCCCACTATCGGGTTTGGGGTATTCGAAAACCCAGAATGCGCTGATGCGTGTGAATTTGCATTGAAGACTGGGTACAGGTACAATCATTGAGGCTTCCCGTTCTCATCCAGGCCTGTACTCATTGCGAATGGCATAATCGCGTCCTAAGGATGATTGATTCTGCGCGTTATTACCAGAACGAAGCGCAGGTCGGGGAAGGGGTGCGAAGGACTAATATTCCACGAGAAAACATCTTCATCAGTGCGTGACATTGAGAGCACCATGCTTCCTTGCAGATTGATCGGCCCCGGGAAACAGCCTCGAAGATATATCACCCAGATTTTGGATACGAGAAAACACTCGATAGTGTCAGGGAGTCGGTTGAACAGCTCGGCTTCGGCGAGTCTTCCTTCCATAAAAAAAGAATCAAGGCTGCATGAAGTCTCATGGCCCGCAGGTTGCTATGACCTCTATCTCATTCACTCCCCACACGGGGGACCCGGCATAAGGCTCGCAACATACAAAGCCCTTCTGAAGGCTAAAAGCGACGGCCTCATACGCAGCGTGGGGGTGTCGAACTAGTGCGGTCGCGGTTTTTTTTTTTGTCTAATTCGTTCGGTACTGAACACACGTGGACTCGTGATCCAGCTCACCGAAAGAAGGTATGTACAGTAACTCCTGGGGAGCAGACACGGGAAGCATCTTGACTTGATTACTTTTCCAGTACACAAAATCCACTGCCCAGGTCCTAATCCGGTGGTCTTTACAGAAAGGACATGTACCGCTTCCAAAATCCTCTTCTCCTTCACGGATTGAGGAAAACTTCAAGGTTTTCGATTTCAGCCTTGAGGAGGAAGATATGACGGCAATTGATGCTCTGGATGAGGGGGCGGGCGGGGCGGTGACATGGAACCCTGTTGATCAACTCTGAACCCTTTGCATTGTGCTTAGAACAGGATGCCCGGATCATTGTCATGTTGCGAACCGACTTTTACCCCCAATGAAGAAAATAATTAGATTTACGCCTCTGAGTGGACGCACGACGAACGTATTGGTTGGTGACGCAATCATCGATGAGGGCCTATCCTTTGCCTCTCAGGACCTGCGCCTCCGTGGAACATTGGTCCAAGTGAGTTCCCGAGCTGATTGACGCGATGATTTGCTAAGTTCGAGGGAATGCCCAGGAGAGTAGCATCTACGAAACTTAGCCGACCTGAAAGGCTTGGAATGGTCACTGCCACTTTTGGGCAACAGATACCTATTCTCCACCAATCAGACCTCGCAGAACTGCCACCAAAGCTTCTGGTAATTATGGCGTCGTGCAGATGTACTTTACTTGAGAGTGCTAACAAGGTAAACTGGAGAAATCACATGGTGTGGTCTAAAGATGATGTAATGTCAGGTGTCGCCGCTTAATGCACCAATGTTTTCAAAGTGTAAGACTAAGAGTAAGACGCATGCGCAAAAGCCTCATGATCAGTCACTTACCGGAGAATGCGATGGCTTTCCAGAAGCTGGTCGATCTTCGTATTACAGAAGTTTCCCCGCCCAGTAATCAAGAGTTACTCCTGCTGACGGATGTTACGACAGTTCATTAAGTTGAGCGGCTCTCGAATAAAGGGCTTCATGATGTCGAGAGATTTGGAAACAATTTGCCGGGGGCCCATCGGCTGTGCTAATACACGTGTGATGAGAGGAAATTGCAGACAATACGGTCTGACAGGACGTCTGTCACTTCTCGGATGATCAGCGCTCAGCTTGGCCCTTTGGGTGCAAAGAGTGTTATCACGGTGGCAGTTTAATGGAAATTCAACCTGAATCTGACCCAGATTTCACCTGGCGAGCTCTTGAACTGCCTTGGTATCCGAGGGTACATGATCGTACAGTAACACTAGCATGAATCAGAACAAGGAAACAGCGTGGCGATTTCGGTCATGCCAAACTGAGTCTTTCAAGTTTGGGTGGTGCAAGGCCGTATCTGCTACTGCAAAAACACGCGGCGCAACCATCAGAGCAAAGACCTGTGATATCAGAGAAGAATCGTCTGTCAAGCGACTGGGTGAAGCGGTCGTTGTGTACATACATGCCGCCGTGACATTGGCAGCAGTTTCGCAATGATCCCGGCATCAAGATTCATGAGTCATGACAGCAATAGACGGTCTCACGAATGCTCGAGGCGTGAATTTCTTAACTCAGACGATCGGTGAGTCCTCTGATATGGCGCAGAACGACTCTGACAATGATGAAGCTCGCCGTTGCAAAGGCCGAGGATGAATCGATGACTATCTGTGAGAGTGGTGGCGTGGTAAATGGTGCGTGTGATTAGACGTAAGGGAAGCACTGCACACATTGCGTTGATGAGTCCACTGCTGGCACCATCCTCAACAGTTCGCGCGCGCCGTTCGCAACGATGGGTTCACGAGCCTCGTCGGGCAGTGCGCTGTCGAAATGCATCTTGTCTTTACTCCTTCTACTATGCCTGGCCGCTCGTCCATCTTTCTCACAGCCTGCAACACTCGCATTCAATGACTGTTTCTCGGGTGATGGCTCCAGGAAAATGACTGTCGAAACCGTGTACTCGCAGATAATAAACGGCCAGACCCTGAACATCACTGTGCTTGGCCAGGCAGCTTCAGAAATCATTGGGACCGGCACAAATCTCGGTATGTTTGATGCAACAGAGCTTTGGTCAAACCCTGCTCAAAGTCATGTCTACCTGCCTAGCAGCTACGCTCTTCACGGAAGCCACGACACTCACAATTAACACCTTCAGTAACAACTCTTATTTATGTGATTGGATCCGCCCACCTTCGCCTCTCCCTACCCTTTCGTCTTCAAATGCGACTTATTGTCCCATCCCTGCTGGGCCGTACGCACTTTCAGTTTCATTACCGTTCAACACCAAAAACTCCCTCACCACTATGAATACACAGCTCCGTGCTCTGGACCCGTCTGAACAAGAGATGTTGTGTCTCACTGTTGCAACTACGCCGCTGCATCCTGGACCACTCAGTTCCCCGTATGGACATGCACACATCGTCTTCTGGGCTACCATTGGCCTAGCAATAGCTTACTGGCTCATCGTTGGAATTGCTCGCATTACTTCTGCGTGGGGGCGTGGAACGAGTAGGCCGGGACCAGGTATTTGGCACCGCGTGGAGAGTGTCGGTTTCATTCTTGTTAGTGCCATCAGTGGAGAGCGTCTGGCAACGTCCCCCGCTCTAATGAGATTCTGTACGTGATTTCGTCTTAGTCGGTTGTACAGCACCTCATCTTTAGAACAGGTTCTCCGTCGCTGCGTGATATCATGATGCACACACAGTGGTGTGCTGCACTGGCTATGGTCGCCGTCCAGTGGCCGCCATTCATTTGTAAGGCAATATCCCGTGTCACTTCTTCAGCTCCTCAGTTATCTTTCAGACCCGTTACTCTCGCAAACTTCTTGGGCTACCCTTACATACAGTAAGCTTGCTCATGTTTCTGTTATACTCACAGCGATTCAACCTTTTGTATCGCAGATATTACCCTCACGTCCCATTCAGTGCATTGGAATCCTCTAGATATCCAACCATATAACCCCCCTTCAAATTTCGCAGATCAACTCAGCGACCCATCCTCCGTCCTCTACATGAACACCTCCATCCCCAACACACTCTTTTTGCTTCCTCCAGGAACCCATAACGGGATTGAGGCCTTCGCATGGAGTGTCGGCGTTCGCCCACAAGACGTCTTCGGGATCTGCCTTGCCATCTTTCTTGCCATCTTAGCAGGAATTGTCGTTCTCAGCTTCTTTGTCTGGATGATCGATTGGATTTTCTCGCAGAACCCGACGATTCCCGGCCTTCCGACATCAGGGACGTTCACGAGTACAGTAAATAAAGGCCGCAGCCCACGGTTGTCAGGAGGAAGCAAGGACGTACTTGATACTAGTGGTGACGAAACCCGTTCGTTGAATGGACATGCTCACCCACATCCCACGCTTCGCCGGCGTTGGCTTCGTCCGGACTTCAGCTCATTTCACACTAGCGTTCTGATTGGAAACCTTGTACGCGTGCTCTCCCTTTTCCACCTCCCCGTCACCATTTTCTCGGCGTACGAATTCTCCACCGCCACCACAGGTTCCTCCATCGCCCTTGGTGCCTTCTCCTTCGCGCTGTTCTCTGTTATCCTCCCCGCACTTCTATTCCTTCGGCTTGCTCGGACACCCACGACAAAGCTATACGATGAGACCCGAACACTCCTCGCATTTGGCCCCTTGTATAATCACTTCCGCCCTGACTCGCAACTATTTTCCGGACTGCTCTTCTTGTCAAACCTAGTTAATGGTATTGCAATAGGGTGTGGTCAGCGGAGTGGCACGGCTCAGGCCATAGTGATACTTGTATCGGAGGTGGTCAGTGCGCTGATCACAAGCATATGGCTTCCGTGGGGCACCGGAGCAGGCATGGGCCTCATAAGTTTCTTGTTTTGCGTTGCTAGAATTGTAATCGCGGTCTTGCTTGTGATCTTGACACCAACGGTGAGCCTGGAGCACGTTATGATCCACAGCACAGATGATTCATGACTTTATCAGATATCTATAGGGTCAGCAGCAGGTGGATGGGTCGCTTACGGCATACTCATCGTGCTGTGCCTGGTTTATCTTGTTTTCTTCCTCATACTTCTGGTCAAGCTCATGGAGGCTCTCGTTCGTGTATTCGGTCACGTGGGATTCGATCGATCACGACGCCCAGTTGACAGTGGCCTTATAGGCGCACTTGCATTCCTCGGTTGCTGTGGTGCGCGCAGCAAGAGTAGCAGTGAGCGCAGACGGTACAGAGCTACCGAAGTGCGACACTCGACCGTCACTCGGGATTCTTATGCTGTTCGTGATTCTGCTTCGTATGCGCCCCCCAATGCATCCTTCGCCCAGCAGGCCAAGGGTTCCGCCGCTTCGCATCACTCTGGACAGCCTCCCTCCGTGCTGCGTCCTGAACACGCTCTGCGGCCTTACAGGGAAGATAGTGATGACGATGATGAAAGTGCACACATCATGGCCGCGTGGCAACCCTTCCCTGGACCCGGGAGCAGATTGTCATATGACCGCGCAGAGTCGTCACCCCAAACACAAACCTCCAATTCCGGATTCTCGCGCATTGGAGGTGGGCGCGCACATTTCGACTCCCCATATGCCATTGCAGGAGGGAAAGGCGAAGGGTCAACGCTTACGTTCCCGAGCATGGATCGCAAAGGTTCCGGGCCTGGCCCTTCTGGGAGTTCACCCAAGTTTATACCCCATGAAGACGACCAGATACAAACGCCTACGACGTCAGTGGCCAACGTGGCGAGGCTGCCTGTGCTTACCAATTCAGGGCTGCCGTTGGGCGCAATGATGCCCCACATGAGAACCAAGAGCCAGACGGCCATCATTGTCGGCGAACTGGCAGCCATTGGTGCAACTTCTGGTTCTTCTCCTGAATCTCATCCTTTGGTTGAGACTGGAGAACGCCTTGGACCCAGACTAAAGGCGTCAAGTGGAGATACCGCTGCTAACAACGTGGATGCAAGCCAGTCAAAGAAGAAGCACTGGTTCAATATCCGGCGCAACAGGCGACATTCTGATGGGCTGGTATTGGACACTGTCGACGCAGAGGAAAGCACTGCCTCGACTTCGAAGAAAGAAGCAGGTAGATCCTTTGTCGTGATCCGTGATCGAAGACCATTGTCTTCTCAGCCCAAGACAAACCCTGATCCACACGGCCACAAAGCCAGTCATTCGTTAGACGACTCTAGTGGGAAACCTTCGTCCTTCGTCGTCAAGAGAGGCGTAAACTCATGACATTTACAACATCATAACGTGGTTGGACTCTTGATAACCTCTTAATGCGCACATAAAGAACCTCCCCCTGCTCCCCACCCTCTTGTTTGTGTTCTTTTTCTTGCATCTACCATCCTCCGGGCATCCATGGGACTCGCTACATTACCAGCGGTATTTCCAGCATGTATATTTAGTGCACCCGCTTGCTGTTTTGGACTTTGTTATGTGTCAGTAGTACAGTATCAGCGCTGAATGTTATACATGCGTACTTGCAATTTGCATATCTTGCACAGGTTTGAATGAAGAAACGTCCGGTAACTTACTAACTTACAGGACTTACAGCACAGCATGTAAGTTTTCTCGGTTAAACGTACTCAATCGTCCTCCTGTGCGGCTAGGCTCCCTCGTTACACAAGAACACCGTCCTCGTCCTCGTTGTGCCCTCCAACGTCCCTTGCATCTCCCCCCACCCAGAATACCCGCCAGTCTTCAACATCCTTTCTTAGCCACCCGTACACCCCAGCGTCAGCCCTCAGCCGAGACGTTACTTCTTCGGTCTCGACGCTCTCAAACGAGCTGGTCGATGTCGCCGAATCAGTACGCTCAAGTTGAGGTGCAGCCATAGAGGCGGGGCGATGCCAGTGTCCGCCGTTAGCAAGGAGGCCAGTCTCGCCAATGAAGGACTGCACGCGGCTCGGATCTGCCAGTGCTACTCCCTTCCCCTTCCCCTTTCGGTTCGAAAGCGTGGTGAAGGGAATCTCCTGCACTTCGATACCATCTTCGCCCATTCCGATGAGTTGGAGGAATGGGAGTGTTTCGTTCGACCCTGGTGATCTCGAGGGGGACGGGACGCACACACGCGGGCTCACACTTGAAGGATGTGAGGACCACGTAAGAGTGTAGAGGGGAGGGGAATTCTGAATAGCAGCAGGTAGCGGGGCGGAGACAACGTGGCTTTGTTTTCCTCGCGTAAGCACGTACACAGACTTCGCAGGAGATACATCTCCACTGGGAAGCTGAGCCGCGGGCAGATCGACGAGGGTGGGGAGGACCCAGAAACCTTTCCCCTCCCTGAAAGCCATGAAGTCGATCGAAGCTCTAGAACGTCGTGACCCAAGAGACCCTCCGGCACTTAACGAATCTTTTGCAGCCAAGAAACTTCCACCCCCTAGAAGACTGCTTCCACTTCCAGTGTCATACAATTCTACTTCCGTTACTGCTGCATCCGCGATGCGGATGACTCCCGCCTTCTTCTCGAAGATCACAAAGATAGCCATCTGTGCGCTGTACGTAAGATTAGATGGAGCAGCCAGGGATGCACGGTTGTTGTGTAGTGAGAAAGGTGATTCCGAGGATGCAGCACGGGTGTGACCGTGCCCGGTTGTCCGTGGCGAGCCGCCGTCGGATGGTGAGCGGCTTATATCTTGCACCGACTGGTGCACGAACGTGAGATTACGAGGTTGCACTGGAATGTAGAATTCCTGTCAAGGCTAACGTGTCAGAGTAGTGGCCACGATTGAATGATAGGAGATTAATGGGTGTCACCTTGACAAAATGAAATGCTCTTTCTCCCTTTGGAGTTTCATATAGGAAAATATTGTACTTTGTGGCGACAGCAAGCAGCGCCCGGCGCCCATGCCTTCCGCCACCAGGTCCAGGTCCACCCTCTTGCCAAAGCGCATATGCAATCACACTCGCACTCGCTAACCTTGAACCAGCACTTGCAAGGGGCACGAAGTCGGTTGCCCACCGTAAAGGAAGATCATCGACAACATCCCAAGAGGAGTCAGCGGAGGCAGTGGTGGTTTGTCTTTTTGCGGTGGGGGCCGCAAGGTAGGACTGGTAGGAAGTTGCGGGTTGCTGTGTCCGTGTGGGGGACTCGATGATAAGGTTCTTTAGACCTCGGGTGATACTGCTTGCCGGGCGGTGTTTTTTGATGGGCGTTTGCTGGATATTCCAGTCAGAAGCCCTGCGCAGATCCACAGAATGTGTGCCCTGTGCACCAAAAGATGCGTGAGCCGCTCGGAAGCAAGAAAAATATACATACCTGTTGAGCGACCGTCCATTTTGCGAGGCTCGTTAAACTCGCCAAATTATACATTCTCAGGCTCCGCAGAGATTCCTGGTGTCCAGTTGCAACGGAAGGAGCGTCAGGATCTGGTCCAACTAGCGCCAGGACGACACCCTGCGGCGTGCCTTCGCCGATGTCTTCATACTCGAGGATCGACATTTGATACACTCTGCAAATGTTATGATATAGAAGGATGGTGAGTATAAGCATGTGTTAGTGAGATCAGATAAAGCGTACGCCTCTCCTGTCCAGACTACACGTGCCTGGGCCTCACCTGGGCCTTTCTGAATGATTCCGACGTTGCCATCACTTGCCCATTCGGTAGGGTACATATCTAAAACGGAAAGACCACTGTCTGTACCTATGAGCAGTAAACGGTCACGTTGAATCGGAAGAACACATCGGATGGGCGACATTGTGTGTGGAAGAAATCGCGACCCAAACTGATGAACTTGAAGATGACTGGGGACCAGGGTTTCGCTAGCTGTTCCATGCAGGCTGTTCTGTGATTGAGAAAGAGAATCCACTGGGGAGGGTGAGAGAGATGATTCTTGGCCAGTATATGAGGCGCCGCGGGTCGGCTCTAAAAGTGTAGGCATATCAAGATGGTCTGCGTTTATACGAATACGCAACGGGAGTGAGCCATGTGAGGCAGGGCTCTGGTCAAGATGGGCCCCGTGGGGTGCCGATGCTGTTTTGGCGGCATCCTGACCGTGATTGTTCACCTGGATATCCTTCTCATTTCATCTGTCGGTCAGAGATATTTGAGAGAAAATTGAGATATTTACAGGCTGCGGCTGTTGATCGTGACCCCAGCCTCGGGTACGCCTACGATCCACTTCCTCTGAGGTCAGGTCCGCATAACGCTCAGCAGCCCTATTATCGAGTCAATGCACTATCCCGCCTGACGACCAAGGAAGCACCCAACCTTTTCTCGATCCAACCTCTCCACCGGCCAAACCTGTGAGCATATTCATATCACTCGACAATGAGATATTCATGTCACGCACCGTGAATTGGGACTGCTTTGGGCCGCGAGATCGTCGTAGGTGGGTAGGTCGCCGTCGCCTTGATCGTCTTGCTCCGCGCCTTGTGTGTAATTTTCGAACGATTCGAGAGAGTTAATAGCCATGTATGTAAACGACTAAGATATTTTCGAGTGTAAGCACATCAAGATCAAGTATGTCTCCCTTCGCTCACCGTTGTAACTTGGTATCATTGCTACAGCCTGTTTAGGAGAGACCCGTGGGAACCCTGTGCTGATTCCGATGAGTGATCATTTCATCCGCGACATGGAACAAGTGTTGTACTACTGATATACTC
Source organism: Gyrodon lividus (assembly GCA_014904945.1). NCBI lineage: Eukaryota > Fungi > Basidiomycota > Agaricomycetes > Boletales > Gyrodontaceae > Gyrodon > Gyrodon lividus. The sequence continues at coordinate 964,206 of MU127421.1, forward strand.
ATCACCCCATGGAAAGCTGGTTAAATCGAAATGGCCGTTACAGAGACACTAGGATCACTCTTATCCCATTGCTTGCCCCGATGGTGAGGAGCGCGACACCGTGCCCATGCTTTGTTCATTCCCAGTGTATATTCATATTGACCTGGGATCTCCTCCGTCTCAGTTCAGTTCCAGATGAAACCAAAGTGTGATGGGGCATGAAGCTCTCCGCTACCTTCTGGATTATCGTTCATCCGGTAGGTGCGTACTCTTTAAATTAGTGGTTTCCGTTTCTGTACAATAATTAATTTTCTTCTAGAAGGGGGGACTTGTTCTATAGCGCTGACGCGGGTTTACCGCGTTCCAGTCCCATCGAGATGACAGGCTCGTTTCATGTCTCGTCTCAACACGAGTTGGAGTTGGCAAGCAGAACACATTGATTTGGATCTGTAAAGCGATCTGAACTCTTGGCCATGCCCCGGTCTTTGCTCTTGGCCATACCCTGGTCTTTGGTCGAAAGAGAGCCTCACGGAGCTTCAAGATCAAGGTTTGAGATCAGTCCACGTTACTACAACAAGTGATAGGCGTTGACACCTGGTATTAGGGTAGTAATCTCCATGTCAAGTCCCGTGTTCACAATCTTCACAGTTTCCGATCACCACGTTCCCGACCCTGTTCGATATCGCGTTTTTCCTCACCGAATAATAGCATCGTATATCGCATTTGTTCACCTTGCAAGGCGTGGTGACCCAAATCGAGGCTGTGTTCCCGACAGCCTTGGTGGCTCATAAAAGTGTACACCAACTTGACCTCGAAAACATCTCCCCTTCATAACACTTCTTACTGCCTTTCTATCAACAACCGGAGTATGCTGGACATGCCGTGAGGAGCTCTCACTCTTTGTTCTTGGAGTTCAGACTCCAATATTTATGTTATGTACAGGCACTTCCATCAATCTTACAAAAATAGCTCTAGCGAAGATTACCTCGATAGCAACGCAGTCACGTCGGCGCCACGCTTCACGCCGATGCTCACCCAGTGCGTCGAGCCCGTTCCTTGTGTTCCCCACAACTGACCGCCTCGGCAGTACTACCGTTCCCACAGTAATTCATTCTCCGGCATTAGCGTTTAATCCTGTCATTCCTAATTGTGATAGTGCGCTAACTGCGTTTTCACGCGTTGCTCAGTCAGTGCCACCTCTTCTGAAAGGATCTGTTCCATTCAGCCCGTTTTTTTCTTTGTTTTTGCATTTACAGGATGCCTGAACTCGCGGGAGACACCCCCCTCAGAGGGAACCCAGTGCACCCCAGCGGCTTTGAGGCGGTTCCCAAGCATAACCATTTCGCGCAGCCACCGCAAGACAGTGTCGTTGACGCGATAATGACAAACCTATGCCGTATACCCCTCGAAACCCGATTATACGTCTTCGCTCAGTGTATGGCGCGTGTCACCCAGGACGACGTCCGTCTTTCCGACAGATGCAACGGGGATACTCTCCGTCCCTCTTCACGCGATATCGAAGGCATGTCCCTGCAGTCATCACGATGTATGGATGAGGTGGCATCATATCATCAACCTGATGTGATCCAACGCATGGCTAGTTGGTCTGACATGTGGACTGAAACCCCTAGTGCGTGGATACCAGCCCATGGAAGACAAGTGCCGTCCGTTGCGACGAATCGGGAAAATCTGGAGCGTTCTCATTTGCAGCGCGGAAACAACGACGCATACCATCCTGTAGAAGCGCCTGCACAGCACCCCCCTTTGGGCATCGCGGAACACCTGTCGTACACCCCGTCGCGCCGGTTGGGTCGGCAGGACTTCTCCCAAAAAAGCTCTGCGGCATTTGTGCGCCAGAGTCAGTCGAGCCTACCCGTCACAAACTTGAATGGTTACCCACCTCGCATGGCACACCCTATCACTGAGAACCTCCCTTCTTTGCCCTCCTGCCATCGAGGTCGCCGTAGACCCTGTGGTTTTAGCCTCTCTGGGCACCGGGGGATCTGCCCGATGGCAAACTGCGGGAAACCGATGCGCCGTGAAAGTATTCCAAGGCATATTCGCGAGGTCCATCATCATTTGAAAAGGGAGCATTCACGGCGGAAGGTGAGTTGTCTCGCAACCCAGAACGCCGAGACCTCTGTCGACCCATCCTGTTAATGTTTGCCTCTCCACTTGCTGTAGGTGGATTAGACGTTCAATATAATCTACGCTAGTACTGTTCCTCGCACGTTCTCCGTTAATACTAGCGTGTTTTTCCACGGTGCCCGTGCTCACTTCATGTCTTGTGTGTTGATTCCATGCCATGTATGTCGTATTCATACCGAATGACATATGATATATGATATAGTGCTGGGTAGTATAATTGATTATCTATGAACAAAGTTAACCTATATACTCTTCATATTACCAAGTGAGTCCGTGAGTGACACAATAATATCTGCCGCCAACAAATGAGCGTGACATGAACGGTTTTGTGGGGTAATACATCGCATTGGATATGGCCGTGTACAGGAAAGCAAAACGAGGATACAAACTTATCCATGAAAGCATCGTGACGTAAAAACTTGGGAGTACAATACATGTACGAATTCAGTTCGTCATGGTTGATAAATCATCGGTCATTCACGCAAATGCAAGGCCAGTCCAGGTGGCCAGAGCACCGACGACCACGCCCCCTGCAACCGCCCTGAACTTCCCCCCTTTGCCCTTTGCCCTTGTGCTCTTCTCTTCTTCTTCGGCAAACTTTTTCGCTAATAAGTTGACAGCTTGCTGCTCGATTCCAAGAATAACCCATTTCTTGTCGTCTTCCCGGTTCGGAAGGACGCGTACGATGAATCCAACCTTTTCAGCGTCACTCCGGACGTTTTCCAGATCGGAGAGGGAGATGGATAGTAAAGTTGCTGGAGCTGTGCCGGAAGAGTGGCTGAGGCGCTCCAGGAATAAAGAGCGTTGCTCCACGCTCATAGAGCGAGCGAGGGGTTTTGGTTTGTTGACGTCGGGCTCGGGGAGGAGATATATGGTTTCATTCATGTTGATAGCGGAGCCACCAATGCCCTGGTCAGTGAGCGGCTCAGTCGAGGTGAGACTTCCAGTAGGAGTAGTAAGCGTACATGGCATTCGGCGAGACGGCGAGTTGCCAGCGCTACTAAACAAGGGCTTTTTCTCGTGCTCTTCGGGAGTGGGGACTCGAAAAGAGCTACTCAGTTCTTCAGCCTCATATAGCGTCCTCCTCCAGCTCAACACGTTGGCATCCTTGTCGTTCGACGTCAGGTCGTCGCTCATCATCCCTGGTTGCAGCAATTGCTCCACTAACTCGGAGTCTGTCGTACCAAGGGACGCGAGTGTCTGCTGGGGAACGAGCGCGAACCTAACCGAGAGACGACGCTGGAGCTTCCCTTTATTGGTATTCTCCTCTGTGGGGTTGACGATACGCAGAGAAGAAAGTTCCTCTGAGATCCCACCATCACCCGTAGACGGACCTTGGGTGTCCCTGGAAACAGGTTCGCTGCTGGAAGGTGAATGTGGATTCGATGCGTCGACATAGGGACAGCCCGAACGAGGGTGTCCCGCGCGCGGACGGTGGCATTTGGTGCAGTGTGGTGCACGACGGGGGGTAGTGCTGGGTGGCGTTGTTAGATCACCGGGGCCAGTGCTGACGCGTGGCTTGGAGGGTGTTGAGGGTGCAGAGGAGCGGGTTTCTGGAGCCATAAGCAGCTGGGTATACTTGGGTGGTAACTTGCTCTGAACTGCGTGGAAGGATCTCGGACAAAGAATAGGTGGATTTAAATACTGTCCCTGCCGGTCGACTGGGGTAGTCGTTGCCCTTTGTCACTGGGCCCCAACCACAGATTGACCTGGACGAAAATGAGTGTAGGACTAATGAACGCACAATTGAGTCTTTGGACGTCGCGCGTGGTGTCAGGACAACCAGATTAATGGCTACCACTTTCTCAATCCCGGAAGGCGGAACAATTGCAATAGCTGCCAATGCTCCTTGTATTATAACACAAAGCCGTGTCATGGTATTGTGACCCAACATAGTCAAATAACTCCTATTTTCTGTCTTCAAGACGACAATCATCTTGCCAATCAACGTTGTCAACACCTACAACACCTTTGTCCCACATTTCCGAGAGGGATATGCTAACCATCCATATTGTCAGTGACACCACACCACTCGGAAGGAGGGTCTGCGTTCACGCAGCTAACCCAAGCCAGATTACCTGAGGCCGAGGACAAACATAATGTGTTGGTTGCACCGTATGTAAGTTTTTCGAACTAAGTAGTGCATATGGTCGGACATTGTGATAATGCGTGGCAACAAACGTGGGCTCCAAAAGTACGGCAAAAGTGATGATCTGACCCTGGCTCGAACAGGAGACCTTCTGTGTGTTAGACAGATGCGATAACCAACTACGCCATCAGACCGATGGGTGGGTTGTTTATTTCCTCCTCGTATCGGTTCTGAATGTGTTTAGATTCCAAGAACAAATCGTGTCAGGAAGCAGGACGTTGTGGTTCGCCAGGGTTTCGCCATTCCTGAAGCACATCTCAGCATGCTTCGAATTGTGATCTTATGATAGATTGGCATGCATGTACACGCTTGGCCTCTGTCACCAGATTTATTTACTGTGGGGAGTTAATGATTGAGGTGTTATCAATCACCCCCCCCCTTTGTTTAACCCGTCACAAAGCTCGCCATTCCATTTCCGTATCCCATTTGATTATCCAGCTCAGAGTGGCCGCCAGCGACGAGGAGAAAAACAAGGGGAGAATGAATCGGTCGCTTGGGAGGCTGGGTGGTAGCTTGGGTATGAGAAAAGAAGCAGGAAGATGAAGATGGCACGTCAACAAAACAGGCGGGAAATGAGGTGAGAAATGAAAGGCGAGAGAGGTCTTACAGGTCTAGGAGTGCGAAGAAATGCCGCGGGCTACCTGCAAAACTGAGCAACAAAGGGGGCGACATGGAGAAAAAAGGACGTGCCAATTCGAGAATGCATGGTGACGTGGTGGAAAGTTGCCGCCGGCTAGAAGTGGTTGCATGGACCAAACCCCTGGCTTGGAGAATAAAAGCCAGAAGATATGCACGCGATCAACATCTCCGCCGCGACCTCTCACCACCCCGGGGGTATAGTGGCACTACAGTCTGGGTTTATGACGGTTGTCGCTCCCCTTGCCCTTCTGGCTTCCACACTGCTCCTACCCCTCGACTTCTTCGCTAAGGCACACTAATATGTCCATCCGAGGTTGACCTGGTGTATACGTCAAAGTTTATCTATTTTGGTAGCCAACGCTCACACAAGGGGCGGCCTGGGACGGCGACCTTGAGCCAAGTCTGACATCTCTGTCAATAGACTCCTTGGTGTGCTTCGATATTCTGGTACAAGCGGTGTAAGTACGCACCGTACACAAGGAAGGTCTTGGTGTGCCACGCCGCATGACGGCCATCACCGAAACTGGTGACATTTCACCGATGGGAACACTGGTAACTTAGGCAAAGGGGATAGCCTCCAGTATTTGCGCACAGCAAAGTCTAAATTGTCGTCCAGGAACATATTCGGTTCTTCCACCGCGGGTAATGGCCATCTAACCCCATTGAAATTCAGGAACACGATATGATATGCTGGTGAGCAAACCAGGCTGTTGATGCTTCATGTACTCAGTGAACGATTTGGGGCGGGATTAACGGTTGGGATGAGCAACCCCAGCACCAGCGCCATTCCATCCTGACGTGAGGTCCGTAACCCCCCCCCCCCCCCCCCCCCCCCACTCGAAGTAACGCGACCTCGTGGTGTTTGGGGTAACGTGGGTTATTCAATGATAATTATAGCGTTGTTTGTTGCATTTCAGTGATTTGACGACAAAGCTGTGATGATTACTGACCTTGTTGTAATCACTCTCACGAAGGTGGTCAGTATCTAGTACCAGGAATGCGTCATGATGTTGGGCCGGAAGTTATAACGAGGGCGGGCCTTGAAGCTTGAAACTTGAGCCCCTGTATTCCTTCATGTACTGTGGAAATTCCGAGGAGGAAAGCTTGTTCGGCTGCTGTTGATTTCCTTCCCCTGCTTCGCTGTCTCGATGGCCCGCAGCCACTGGGTACGTACACGATGCTGTCTTAAGTTGCTTCCTTCCTCCAACCAACTGACGGGTGAGTGGAGCCCTGTGGCATCAAGGAAATACGCACGATGAACATTCTCGCGTTCATCGGATGGAGGGGCGTAAACGCCATAGAAACTAAATGCGGGGGACAGACGTGAAGATAATAATCGCGAGAGTATCGTAATAACACAAAATACAAGCCTGGGGTGCCTAACTGGCTACGCTCCGTCTCTGCGGTCTCGATAAGATGCAGTTCTGACACGTGGGTCCTCGTGCCTATCATCATCATCATCATCATCACTGTGTCTGGATGGGCCGGGACGTCGCATGTCTCGTTCAGGAGTACGGCTCCTCATCCGAACGTCTCCAGTATCTCTGTTCTTACCGGGCGAGCGACTCCGAAAGCGGGAGTCCCTTCTCCTGTAGGGCGGCGACCGTGAGCGCCGTTGATCCCGTAAATGCTCGCGGTCCCTGTCAGGTGTGTCTCGCTCGTCCCTTGGCCTGTGCCGCCTCTCAAGGGTCTTAAGCAGATCCTCTACTCCCTTCACGGCTTCAGATTGCGTCTTGTCCTTCCGTAACTTCCTTTCCCGCTTTCGCTCTTTTCTCGTACGACGCTCCTCGGGGGTTTCGTCTTTGTGTCTGTCCTTGGATTTCTTTGACTTTTTGAGCGCTTTCATCTCCTTGCGTTGTGCCATGAGGTAATCTCTCATCGGATCCTCCGGATCGATAGAGAATGCGGATGACACGTCTGAGTCGGACGCTGGTGTCTGGTCTAAAAAGCATCAATATCAAACGAGGTGTCAGCCGGGAGAAGGAGCACCATACCGTTGATCACCCCAGGCTTCGCGTTCAAGCTTTGCTCTTCTGGCTCTACCCATTCGCCGTCTTCCCCCTTTACTTTGGGTTGCTTGTAGTTCTTGACGTGGTCGACGCGTAAAGTCTTTTCAAGGACGTTCGCGCCGTTGAGATTGTCAATGGCTATGACAGTGGATCGCTGGTCTTCGTACATAAGGAAACCGAACCCTTTCGTTTTGCCCGTTGTCTTGTCCCGAGGCAAGTTCACGTCCATGACCTCTCCATACCTGTCAGAAGTTAGAATCGTGTGCAAGGAAGGAGAGACCTTGGACTCACTGAGAGAATATCGTAATCACATCACCTTCTGTGAGATCAAAATGGAGACCACCGATGAAGATATAGGCCGAATCTAGGAAGATTATTGAATACACCGCATACTTAGCATGCCTGGGGACTCACCTTTGTACTCATCGTGCCATGAAGCGCTGGCCCCTAGCTCCAGTTCACGTTCATTGATCTTATTGATTTCTCGGACGACACTGACGTCCAATTGTCAGTTGCAAGCTATGTTTGATGTTGACGAACCCACCTACTTCATGACTTGGGCAAGGTGTTGAATGCAAGTGTAGTTTCCCACGCGATGATCTCCTGGACTCAAAATTTCTTATCCACACCAGACATCACATCTAACATCGAAACAAAATGGCTTCGTTCTCTTTGCCACACATTCACGATAACCCGGACGGCGGATGGGGTCCCTCATCATCCAACATTCCTGAACAGTTCAAGTTCAAAGATATCCCATATGCCCCGTACTCAAAATCTGACAAGCTCGGCCGATTTGCGGATTGGAATGACACCACGGGCGACAGTCGTCAGACTGCCGTAGGCCCTCCCAATACTCGCGATACTCGCGGTGCGGCTGGTAGGTCGAAGAGAGAAGGTGCCCAGGCCTTTGGTAGTGGAACTGCGAGTGCATTTGCGTACTTCCATGTCGAAGACGAGTCAAGCTTCTCATTGGTGGATAATAAGGCCGCACCTCCTCGTCGAGGCGGGTTCGCTAGAGGAAGAGCATCCGGGCGAGGTCTTAATTCCTTCAGTGGTAGAGGTGCCCAAAGAGGTGCCCAAAGGGGTGCTCGTGGCGGTGGCATGGCAGGTGGGCGAGGAGGAGGACAGCGTGGTGGCAGGAGAGGTTGGAGAGATTGGGAGAAAGTATGTTTTGCAATGTATTCGCTGCATCTTGGTGTCATTGATAATGTGATCATAGACCAATCGCACTCGGGAATCTTCAGTTGCGATATCACCCCAGTGGACGATGCTCGAAGAGATTGAGTTCCATCGTTTGGCCAAACTCAAGCTGGAGGTTGACGAGCCGGAAGACATGTCAGTGAATCCTCAATTTTCTCCCGTTCGACAGCTATTGAATTGTTTCTGTGTTAAAGCGACACCTACGGAAGGGTGTTTGTCTATGAGAAGTCTTATGACCGGATAACGACCAAAACCGAGCGACCACTTCAACTTGTGGATCGCATAAAATATAACACCACTACATCTGATGACCCTGTCATCCAAGAGGTGATCCTTCAGACTCTTCCCGTTGAAACGCTCTGAGCATTTTCTGTGCAGCTCGCAGCAAAAAACACGGCAACGGTTTACGCTAGCGATGTCATTCTTTCTGTGCTCATGTGCGCTCCTCGATCGGTATACCCTTGGGATATCGTGATCGTCCGCGAGGGCAACAACCTGTTTTTCGACAAGCGCGACGGAGGTCCTTTCGACACCGTCACCGTCAACGAAAACGCATCCGATCCCCCTCAGGACCCCACCCCTCCCAACCCCAACAACCCCACTGAAAAAGTAGCTGTCCTCGAGACCCCGTCTATCAACTCTGCCACTTCACTGTCTTTGGAGGCCACCTACATCAACCAAAATTTCGGATTCCAGTCCGTGCAAGAAAATGTGACAGCGGACTTTGCCCATCCTAACCCGTTCTATGGACCAGAGGAAACTGAGCCATTAGCGTCTTGTGGTTACCGTTACCGTGTTTTCGATTTAGGTATCACCGAAGACGAGGACATTAAAATTTGCGTACGCACAGAAGTTGATGCATACATTGCTGGTCAAGGAAACCCAGCGGAGGGCCACGGCCTCGTGACCATCCGTGCTCTCAACGAGTTTGACCCTCGCGCCCAGGGTGCGGGTGGGGCTCCAGATTGGCGATCCAAGCTGGATTCTCAACGCGGTGCTGTTGTCGCAACGGAAATGAAAAACAACAGCTGCAAACTAGCCAAATGGACGGTCCAAAGTGTGCTAGCGGGGGCTGAGCTCATGAAGATAGGGTACGTTGACCGGTTCTGATAAATCGCTCGATAACATCCGGATCCTGTGGGCTAAAGTTCCTCTTTCGAACTAATTGAATGCTTGCTTTTTCTCCTCGCAGGTACATCTCGCGCGTAAACCCCAAGGACAATACCCGACATGTCATCCTTAGCACCGCCTCCATGCGCCCCACCGACTTCGCTGCCCAGCTCAACGTTTCCCTCGCTAATGGCTGGGGTATCGTTAGAACGATTACGGACTTATGTATGAAGATGCCGGAGGGCAAGTATGTGCTGATCAAGGACCCCAACAAGGTATGTGGCATAGCTTGCTGGACCGTACGAGGCTGATTTCCGGGTCTGCAGTCCGTGATCCGGCTGTACTCTGTCCCTATGACAGCTTTCACTGAAGACGAGGAGGGCGAAGCGTTCGAAGGAGAAGAACCCGAATCGACGGCTTACTGATGTAGTCTAACTATTTGAGGTTGTTAATTGAGTTCTGGGTAAATGGTGGAAAACCTGGTTGACAGAAGTGGAAGGGTAACGTTCCATTCAGCCAACTACATAATACTTGCTATCTAAGGAGCAGCCAGCAGGATCTCTACGGCAGCCTCGATACTTGGACTATATATGGTATATCAGAAGGAGCGTACGTTAGAACAAATGTTGACCATACCTTCGCTGAAGCGCTCCCATGATCACATCCCGGGAGATGTCAGGGAACATCCCTATGAGTTGCGTAATCTCGGTCTCACTAGGCGTTCGTATTCTTGTAGCGTCTTCCCTCCTGCCCGTCAGCTCATTCACCCACTCGCGAACGACACTACCCGCCTCTCCCTGAGCACTAGGGGAGCCGTCTGCCTGTGCAGCTGGTGTAGAAGGTCGAGCAGTAGTGATTACTTCTTCATTCCTCGTTTCAGTTGTCGAGTCCGATCGCTCTGGACGAGCACGATTGAGGCGACGCGGTGGACGCGTGGATCCAACCAAGGGCAATAAGAAGCGTGTGGCGAACTCAAGTACGGCCGGTGATACACGCCATGCCTTGATGTTGATGACCTCCGAGCGATATATGAAGCCAACAAATAACCCAATGCACGCGGATGCAAGCGATCCAGGCATGTGCCCTAACGCAAGCTTCTCCACGTCAAATGGCGGGGATGAGGCTTATGGGTGAGATGCTTACCTGAGATGCCAATACATAGGTGAACGCCTTGTTGCTCAATGGGATACCAAAGACCTTGAAGTGATAAGTGGCTGGTACCAGCCTGTACCACTGGTACAGTATACTGAACACCACTGCTGTGGGTCCAGGGGGTATATGGTTTATCCCAACGCGGTGCAGTAATATAAGGGCCAAGAACTCCAGCGTCGTTGCCATCAGCGCCGATACGATAGTAAAGGACTGCAACGTAGTCGAATTAACAACGGAAATCTTGCTTGTGATGTGATACTGACCGCAAACTTGATGCTCCCAAACTGTTGTTCTATGTTGACGCCGACGCCATACAAGAGAAGCTCGGCAAGCAACAGATCACTCGAATTTGAGAATGCTAGATGATGTGTCACAAGGCGCCAATACTATTCAGAGAGACGAGCTGTTCAGGCTCAGCCGCCTTCAAACGGTGCAGAGGGATTCGACGATACCTGGTGGTGGCGCGATATGTGGGGAACAAGCTGTAAATATGTCACTGTCAAAGGCGGCCAAGTGGCTGAAAATACAAGAAGGTTCAAACCTGAAGATGAAGGTAGTGCTTCATGTCAAGGACACCGCCAACGATAGATGTCAATGCGCAGCTCATCATGAGCCCTGAAATACGACATTCGGGATGAAGCTTAACGAAGACGGGCGAGGTTAAGTACCTTTTGTGACGGAGGCATGCTCGAACGACATGTCGTTTCCACGTCACTCCTTTTGTGTTCTTGAAGCTGGTCAGCTGGCAACTCGGATGAGTAACGAATACTTCAGCTTCAAAGTGTACTCGTGGGTGTCGTTAGGAGAACCTCGACCGCGTCAAACTGGAACGAACAAAATACGAATGTGTTTCCTGTCGGAGAAGGCTGAAGCGCTGGAGTGCGCAGGCTGTAGCAGAGAGAGTGGATCTCAGGCGACGTGTGGCTGTGATCTAGACGAACTTACCAGACTGCACAAGACCGGCCTTGCATCTAAGTACAGTATCTCGACGAGACATTGAGCATCCATCCTCTCTGATATCTGGCTCAGTCACTGGAGGCTGCTCCTGGATTGTTGCATGCAGATTCTCGAACTCGACAGCCATTGACCCTCATGGAACCAAACCCTGCCAGTTCTCCAATGTCAGAGAAACCGAAACCAAAATCTTACTCGACTCTCATTCTGAGGTCAAGGGGTTTTGGTCAAGCCTCTTCGTCCCGCTGCTCAAAGTGTACTCGTATTGCACAACGTGGTGGTGATGGGCTCTCAAAGTTACTCGACGCCCAATTCTGCTATCCACTCACACAAGAATTGGAAACATGACCGAGTCTCAGAGTCCAACTGCAGCCCACACGCCTGGGACAATAATGTTAGAATGTCTAGAAGCAACCTCGTGGGCACATTTCTGTCACAATCTTGCAGCTTGCTGTCCGCCGCGAGAACTACTCGCCTCCAGGCCACCGCCTATTAGCCTGGATACTGTTCCATTCCTACTTGTTTTTGACCTTTCCACCGGTTTGTGAGTTTTTTCTTACACGTCATTTATTTTGCGAACAAAAACCTAATATGAAACTGATTTTCAGTCAACCTGGCCCCTGTTTGGGTGTTTTTACTCCCAGAGGTGTTCCTCCGTAATGTTTCATTTCAGGGTGGCCCCAGTCGGGTGTGTACCACAGTGATATGGAATTTCATCAACTATTGTAACGGAGCACCCATGATCTCTCCTATTGTGAACCCCTCCTGTTCATGACCAAGCGTACTTAGCTGGATTACAACACCTCTTTAGACATTTCAGGAGTCCAAACGCAGCCTGGCGCGAGACTAGATCCTAGTGGGTGGTCACTGATCGGATGAATATTTAGGGTAAGTAAGAAAAGGTGTCCACCGTCGGTTGAGTCAAAGGTCCTCAAGCGACAAGAAGATCGTGTCAAGCGCCATATGGCAGCTTTCAATACATTCTGTCGCTTGTGGCCTTTTTTTTTTCCTTTTTTTTCTTCCTTTTTTTTTTGGCGAATCGCACTGTTCTCCCATGTATGTGGGATTGTTCGTGCCTGTGAAACTCGTTATCGAAAAAACCAACAGCCGACCTGGAGCAGGTCTTCACACAAATATTTAGGGGGAGAGAATTCAAATCTATCCCAGAGGGTCTGGAATCAGATGGGAAAGTAATTGATAAGATAAAACTCAAAAACCACAGATCTGATGACTCCTGCGCCCTCGTACACCCGATCCGACCCGAGCCAAATTGCACTCCGCTGAGTCGCACTGTATGATCAAGCTGCCAAACCTAATGTGATAGCACCATGTGTATGTCTTTCTTTTTCTCGCATAGTCTCCGCGGAAGCATTTCATGTTCCCAAGGCACCGCTGCCAAACTCTGGAACATGGGTGGTGTAGACTTGGCCGCTGAAACTGCCTTGTGGCTCCGCATTCCAGTTTATTTCTGCCTGCTCCAATCACACAGCCTAAGTTTATTCGTTACTGGTGCCCGTTGTAACTAAATTAGGGGAGCTGAGACTCAGTACACTGGCCATGGTTTATTCGGTGCCTTTGCAAGCAGCGCAGGTTTGACTTCGGCCGAGTCCTGGCAGGACCGGGTTTGGGGCCGCGATGTCACGGCATCCCTGGGCCTTGAAACACAAGGGACCCCGATCCCTGTGTTATGCACGATCATTATTATTATTGACGATGAATACCAACACGCAAACCCCTCGGAACGGCAGCCACGGGGAATTGGGGCTGAGAAAAACTGAATGCGAAGTTGGTCGTAATACAAGTCGGATGCACCATTGAGATTAAAAAAAAACACTCACTCACCAGAAGACTTGAGAGATCTCGGGGCTGAACATGATACGGTGCTGGGCGTCACGGAACCTTTGTGGCCACGGTGGCGCCGCCATCACCGATCAATCCCAATCGCAGAATTGTGAAGAACTGGCGGAGCGGGGGCCGTAACTACTGACGCTATGCTTGCCCAGCTACTTTTAGGGCTATGGACAGCCTTCATTCTCCGTGGCGACTCGTTCAGGGGATGTGGCCAACCAAAAGTGATCAGGCTTGACCAGACTGATAACCGATATTGATATTCTCCGCATCCGCCATCTCCTTTCAAGAAGGTGAAGGAGGTGGAGCACGGCGGAGACGCAAGCGCCCCCTTTATCCACAATTCGATGGTGTACGCCAGCGAGCGAAGAATAGGGACTGAAGAAAAGGGGCTGAAAATATTCAATATGAATATGTCAACAATGTTATCGAGCCACCGTCGCCGAGTTCTACAGTGATTGAGTTTCCTTTGAAGAATCGGCGGCCCGCGCGTTCGTGTTCAGAAAGTACTTATCATTATATTAACTTGTGACAGGGGCATGTCGGAAGTCGTGATGATACGTGGCTGGGATAGTATGGCTACGAGGCTACAGGTCGGTGTTTCCGAAACAATCTATGCAGGTGGTTAAATCAGACACATTATCAGATTGAGAGAAAACCAAATTGCCGCACCGAAAGGCAGTGCAAAGGTGTCGCATTAATGTACCAGGTGTGAAGGGCGCCAAGCGTACGATGAATCACTGTTATATATACATTCATAAGAATATCTGGACCGGATGCCGCCCATGGACCCCCAGTGCGAGAGTAAGGATCGAGACGTTGAAGGTGGTATTATGGTGGGGTAGGGCTGTTGTGGCTACTTAGTCATCAGGTGACGACAGCGCAGACAGATTCGGCAGACCGCGCCCGCGCTTGGGTGAGGTCCGTCAATACACACCTCCATGAGCGTTGAATGAGTGTCTCGCTAGGGAGGAAGTCAGACGCCACAATGTAGCAGAAAACGGGAATACATGTTCTGTCTCTTGGCAAGAAGTAAGCGTTGAAGGTGATCTTCTCTGATCTCATTCACTGCTCACCTACCAAATCAACACGTGAGTTCCCTTTGTGATCACTTTGCACACAAGCCTCTCCAAAAATTGGCAAGGGCACAGCCAGGAACACAGGCCAACCGAGGTCAGACCTCAGTCAACCACACGGCTTGGAGCCCGAGGGTGCGGACCATCAAGGGCGGTGCAACCTTTCAAGCTGGAGACTCGTACCGGCGGAATCTGGAGTTAGTGAATGGACACGATGGGTACCTGACTGAGCTGAGAGATGTCACGAAGTTTGAACGAGCGGAGGAAGACGGGGATTAGCTTGGGTGAGGCTCAAGCGACGCAGGGCTGCTTGTCCTGCGAGACAAGAATGCTTAAGCTTGGACAGGACTGGTGATCATGAGACGGTATTATTGGCCATTTCGAATGCCGGACTCATAATCGCGGGGTTTCAATTACCACTCCTCAGGCGGTAAACACAACATCTTGCCATTGCGGACAACCTCGACAAGTGGAGTTGTTGTCGTGAAGATCGTTGCATGCAATCGCCATGAGTACACCCACAATTCAAAACTTGGAAGAGGCTGCGACAATCGCATCCGAGTTCATTGCAAGTAAGCGATCTTGTATGATTGTTGTGTAGCTATGTCTGAGTAATCACAGCCCTCGAAAATATACCGAGTGAGGTGCAATTCCTCCTGCAAGAGCTTCGCACAAAGGAGACCCGATCACAAGGTGACGGGTCATCTCTTCATGAATAGATACTCGGCTGACTATTCTCTAGAATTGCAACAGGAGATTGCAAAGGATAGCCACAAATTCATCCGTCATACCCTCCGCACCGACTCTGAGACATCAGGCAAGGACAAGCCATCCCCACCACCACCGACTGAGAAAGTGAAGCAAGCCCAGATGACGTTAACCACACTGGCCGATGAAAAGATCGCACTCGCTGAACGTATCGTTGAAATATTGTCGAGGAAGCGCTCTCGCTTAGACTACGACTTAGGTCGTGTTCTTATGCTGCAAGGAGAACCCGACGCAGCTGCCATCGTCGCAGGAGCGGCTCCTCCTTTGATTTCTGCGGGTATTAGCGCAGCTCCAGGAGGGTCGGGCTATGTACTAGGAGGAAGAAACCCTGCTGCCCACATTAACGAGAGCCTACGGAATGCATTTGCGGGCGGAACTTCCCTTCCCTTGGCAAGCAATGGTAGCGTTGCTTCTATTGGTGGGCGAACAAGTAGTACAGAAGAAAGTGCATATAAGAGTAAGTGTTTTCATGGTATTATCGCTGTACCCTTTGACTCACGTTGTTGCAGAACGTAAATTGACCACAACACAAGGCTCTATCAAAATACCTTCTCCAGCACCTTCCCTATACGTCCCAACAACCGGTCGCGGTCGACGTAAAAAGCGTGGGGTTTCATCGGAAGTTGACGATTTTGATTTTGACTTTGGTGAAGAAACTCAAGCTGCGGAAGAAGGGGAAGGCGAAGGCGAAGAGGGCGAAGGCGAGGATGGCGAGGATGGCGAAGACAAAGAACTATACTGTTTCTGCCAAAAACTCAGCTATGGCGAGATGATTGCATGTGATAACCCTGATTGTCTTTATCAATGGGTGAGTCCTGCGCCCAATATTCGAACATATGATACTGCATTACTACTTATGACTTCATATTGCATGTGCTGACCGCGACTATGCGTAGTTCCACCTTCCCTGCGTTAACCTCAAACAGCCGCTTCCAGAACGGTGGTTTTGCGCCGAGTGCACAAAACGTGGCATGGGTGCACCCGCAGGCACTGGACCTGGCCGAAAAGGGCGGAAGAAGTAGAGCGAATGACCTGATGTTTCACTTGTCTCGGCCGTGACCCATATTATGACGTCCAGCTCGCCAACGGAAGCTGGCGAGCTGCGTGACTCGAATTTGCGCACATATCTATCAGAACATACTACGCCACGGGGAGCATATTCGGACCCACGGCGGCCCTTGACCCAAGGACGAGGAAATGGCGTCGAAGCAATAATGAATCCTTTACGCCACTCTGTATCTGTTGGCGGCATGCAACCTGGCAGCTAAAGCGTACCGAGGGTCAGTCAGCACGTGGAATTTGATTCACCACTGCCTTGTTGCACGCTTGGACACAAGAATGTTGTTGAATCGTTCCATAGAGGAAGGTTTATTTCTCTTTGGTCAACCAGAGTTTGCCATTTTCATTTTATGCGGATGGGTGGCTTCCTTTTGTGGCATTTGTTCCGTTGGTGTAATTATCGAGTACCGCATACTCCTGACGCTGATCCTCCACGCACTGCACTGGTCTATATATGGGAAGGAGGTGAACTTTGTTGATAATCAGCATTCAAGTTTGAACACCAAGCCACGTATGGCAAAGCCGTGAACATTCAAACTAAAAAGCGGTGGGTCCAGCTTACCTAGTGACCATCCTCATCAACATCTGTGAGATCACTGAAGCACTGATCGTTGCTTTTGTTTGCACGTCGTAAATAGCAGTCCCTCAGAAATAAAATAATGCAAGTACCACCTACATTGGCGTTGACCCGAACTCGGACAATTGTCTGGCGTACACACCGCGACAGGCGGTCACCAGTCACCGGCCCAGATACATGGGCGCTTTTCGGCAAGTCTTCCATTCCCTAGAGTGGCGGGTGGCCGCGCGGACCCCAAACTGGCGTATTGAATAGTAGCAAGGTCTGTGTCGGTCGTCTCCCTGAATGAGGATCCTCCGCGTTCCAGCTTGTATTCAACTTGGCCAGCACTTTGACCAAACGTGGTCATGAAGCTGCTTGGGCAAGGCAGGACAGAGAGCGAGAGCGAAATGAAAGCCGCGGGGCTAGGACGGCTGTAACGGCTTAGCGGTCCAGCAACCCGATGTGGCGAGTTTACACCCTTTCCTGTCCCTGTGGGCCTGCTGTGAACGCATCTAACCGACAATTGAAATGAAAAAACTTCGCATTGCGAGAGAGGGAAGAACGTGTATGAAAGAATAGGGTGTTGTCCCGTGCCGCTCGTGTCGTCACTCATCCAAACTTGTTTCCTCTCCTAGCGAGCCGCGATAATGCCGTCCCAAGCTCTTTCAGCTCTTCCCGACTTCCTCTCCTGAATGCGATGCCGCCATAATTGTGTTTCCATAATTGTCATCTTCAACGTAGTGGCCAAAACTATTTGGGAGTGCTTAGCTCAGGTTACCGACTGAGTTGTATATTATTGCCGTAATGAGTCTTCCTTGCTGTCTTTTGTGTTGACCTGTGTTGACCTTCGCAGTGAGGGTTCAATATTCAATAATTTAAGAATTGGTGTGAATTTCGACCACCGACAGAGTGGGAGGAAATTAAGACGAATATGGATCCCATTGAATTCGGCCTGTATTTCGTCAAGGTCTGCGTGATGACATGAGGAGTCAGGCATCCAATTATTGGCGTCACTCCACAGCCACATTCGACGAACCAACCCTTTGAGCGGATTACGCTTCACAGTAAAGATTAAGTTGCCACCTAGTAGCCACCTTGTTGTTGTTCTAAACCTGGGTAACGGTTTGCGGCTCATGCACCCAACCCGATCAGCTGGTATGTGCTAGGGAAGAATCAAGGAGCGCAAGCTGCAGTTGGACGGCAGCCGCACTGCTTCTGCCACCCGGAGAGTGCACTTGCCAACTTGCCAAGTGAAATAACGAGGTCCTTATGGCGCCGGCATGCGCGGTGTCGCAGCACATCACATTCAAAAACCAACAAGCCCGGTCGGGGGCACAAGTCTTCGCGTCGTGTTCGTGTTACTTGTTTACCGTTCGGCACACAGGTGGAGTCGTCATCAAGTACGAGAGCAGGGAATTGCGTGCAGGTGGTGGTGCATGTGCAAAAGTCCGAGTTAAAGTTGTGGGTGGCCTGCGCCCGCTTTTGATCGCGATCTGGAACGGAGAGATCAAGGAGGTAACAATGTGGACGACCGGCAACGTCGGCGCACCACCATGACCGTCAACTGCATCCCTGACCGAGACCCACTGACCTCATACTCTGCATTCTAGACAAAAAAACGAATCCACCAGTTGGAGACTTACCTCTTCACTTCTCCCGTGAGCTCACGAAACAAACATGCGCGGTTCCTCGTTAGGTCCGCACGTTCGGTCAGTTCATAAGAGCCCGGTTATTCAGCTCCTCTTGTTATCATATCCAAGTATGAGTGCAAATGGTAAACCAGGTAAGCTCGTGACTAGATAGAAGAAGATACGAAGTAGGAGAAGGTACGACGCACGGAGCTTACCGAACAGCCGAGAACGCATTCGTTGAACCTTCGTACCTTTCGGATATACCGAGGACTTCGAGGTGCCAAATTCAAGCGCTTTGCGGAACCGCGACTCAGTAAGACAGGATGAGCGAACGAACGATTATTCGTTCTCCCGTGATCGGGGTGAACAGCTGCTACCTGGGACACTTGACCCGGCTTGGGCCATGTACTGTAACCAGTAGCAAGTACCGAGAGATGACATGGACATCGTGTCAAGTCACCACACCATGAATAGTGTGTGAAATGACTACTCTTGAGCCCGGTCCTGCGTACCGTGCACCCCCACGGACACCGAACAGATTACAACTGATCGGTGACGTCGAACTAGCAGTTGAGGTATGCCCTCGCGCGCTTTCTTCTAATACACATAGGACCGACGGAACCGGAAGCCCCGATAGCAAAGGTACTTGACACGAGTCGCACCTCCAAAAAGGATGTCAAGGGGAACGAAAAACGTATTGCCTACGAGACAGTTTCCACCTACGGGCCCATGACCACTACGTTCCCTCTTCGGACGCCTGGACTTTCCAAATTCGCCATCCCTCTCCCTGGGATCTTTCTGGCGTCCCCCTCATGCCGCTCTAAGACGAGGAACAGCCTCAACTGTCGCGGAACATACCGAGGGGAAGTCAGGTGCGCATATCGAAATAACCTTCGAGGGAGGGAACGTGGTGTGGAGAACACCCAATCTCGTTGGCTGGTGCGGTTCTAACTGGTAAGATAATAATCACTCCGGAAGGCACAACAGCGCAATGATCGTGACTGCTAAGCATGGTATTGGGCGGTCGAGGTAGAGACGTCATGTATTTGTCTACTTGTTTCCATGCACAGGTCCTTGACCCGTGTGCCCTTCATTTCAGAACCACGACCCAGTAATTTGATGTGGTTGCGGTATTGTCCGCGTGAGTATGCGCAGCCGCTACAACAAACGCAATGGACAAGTGCGAACTTGATTTAAGTTGCTCAGCGACCAACTCCGATCGTCGTGCCAAAATCCACGTTCACTACGCAAGCGAGAAGAAAAGCAGTGAAGAAGCTGATTAAATGGTGGGGACGAGTACAGCTGACGTTCTAAGCGTGTCATGTCCCCCAGCTGTGATTGACCTCCTCAAGTTGCGCATCGCATTGGAGCTGGGTCCATCATGATCAAGCCTGCTGAACACATCCGATCTGGGAGCGGGCTCAGTGGTGCCGCGAGTGCAATGCAGCGTATAGCTAGTGATATCAACGAGGTTGACTATTCGACCTCCGATCTTTGATCAACGATACACGAAGCAGCCAGTGATGGGACTGAGCATGCTGGAGGATCTGTTGAACACAGCAAATGGCGATGAATCACTTCGTCGTGCTGAGAGACGGAGTTTGTGCTCTGATATCATCCGATATACGATTCACCACTGCATACGTATCAGGGGCTGGGAGAGAGAAGTGCGAGCTCGATCAAGGCGAATTGCTGAAAAACCGTATTCTCGTGATTCATATGTTGAGATTGGTGGCTTGCGCGGTTATCTGGAGATGACTTGATGCGCCAGAGGGTCCAGACGCCCAGAGATAGTATCATGCTGTACGAACTTTTATTTGCCTGCCGTACAGGAGAATAACAGGAATAGCAGCGCATGTTATCGCACAGGACTATAGCATGATAATCCGCCCGTATGGAGTAAGCCTGCCGCGCCTCGCGCAGCATGCGATCATGGGTACTGGATGACAACTCTGCACCGAGTACGATGAGGCCAACAGAGAGGCGATATGACAGGCACAAGAGCATGTTGCGATGCCACGCTGGAATGACCTGACCTAAGCTACGTTGATGGCAGCGTCACGGCTGTTGACAAGTCACCGGACGAAAGGAATAACCTAACACTGTGCAAAGAATTTCAACGTTTTCAAAGACATCTTGCCTTGTCTGTCATAGCACACAGGCAAGGAAGAAAACTATATACAGGTCCAGAAAAAGGCAAGTATACCTGTAAGAAAGAACACGACGAAGCTATGTCACATGCCAACTTCGAAGCGTCCCTCTTCACTTTTAGGTCACAGGGTCAAGGAAACTATATGGAGCATGACTAGACTAGCAGTGAGGACAAGCACAATGCGGGGAGTGATTAGTCACTGACGCAACGGCAGGCCGCAGAGCTCGAGGTCAGACAAGAAAGAAAGACGAATCCCAAGTATAGCAATTATGCGAAAGTGATTTGAAGATGACGGGCAAGGAAGCAATTGAGGCAGCACAGCATGGAAAGAGGCACGGGAGTAAATGAACGAGGCTGTTCTCATGCGTAACAAGTAGTAAATTCAGAGCAGCATGGCAGAGTTGCAGGAGGCGGGGAGAAATCTCAGAATAGCAACAAGAAACACATATGGTTTCAGGTGGACACAGGACTGGAGAGAAGCTACGATCGCGGGTGCGACGGGATCTTTCATCGGGGTACAGGAGAAGTAGAAGCCCTCATCACAATGGCCACTTGTGATAGTGTGGCGCAGGAGGTACTCTGAAGGGAATGAATCGATCAAGGTCGGTCAGTTGGTGTAACGGAGTTGGGATAGTCAGGCCTCAGGGCGAAGTGCGATACTTGCAAGGAAGAAGAGGGGTGAAAATGACTGACGCGCTTAACTCTCAGTTGGTTTCAATTATGGACACACAAATGGGGTGGGTGAAGAGAAGCGTGAGACCAGGACAACTGAGAACGGCAGCAAGGAAGGTGTTCGGCGTCACGGCATGCTCGATTTCGAATGAAAGGAAAGGTCGGCCTTTGATATTAATTTGACCAGCGCAGAGGAATTGAAATAATGGTTGGCGGGTCAAGGGAGATGACACCGCAGTTCCGCATGTCCGCTCGACCTTGAATTGAGTCACTTTTGTAACGTTTACGGCCAAGTAAAGTGTAACTCGCTACATGTTGCATCCAGTGAGAGTGTGTCGGGTGATTGATGTCAAGGCTGGCCAGGCGTGTACCGACGCAGGGGTCATAGATGAGCGGAGCATATGGACTGGATGGCAAAGGTGGCACTCGCAGCATGCGCATGCTGCGACACAAGGCTGCCGCGTAGTACGAGTGACAGTCGGTGACTGTGACGAAGAGTGCTGTGCGTGGGAGTGGACGTAATATTATGGACACGCTGTTATGTCACTATGTTTGGACATCTTGTATTCGAGTGTTGGTGAGTGTTTGGGCGTGCGATAAGAAGGCTGGGACCTGGTTCATCGGAGATCTGACTGACCGGAAGAATCTTGTTTCGACGGCATGTTCCGAGGGACCCGAAATAATGGTACGGCTAGAAAGAAAGAGTAGCCGAAATCTGGGAAGAAGATGTACTAAGCCAAATAAGGTATTGCTGAATATGGTGAGCACGGAGTTCTTCTTATAATTCAAGTGCATGTGTCGTTTCGGCGATTCTTTCAATCCACGCTGCTGCGTTCAACGCTGCGTTCCGCTGTCACCGTTTCTTTCTGTCAAATATTCTTTCAATTTATCGACATGGATTTCGAGACATACCCCTCATCATACGCTGACTCTTCCCCGGCATCGTTCTCTGACTCTTCCTCTACACCGAGGACGCCCTCTCCACGCTCAGCAGACCTCATACCTTCATTCAACTTCAAACACCCGATCCAATCTGTTCCCCATATCTTCCAGGAATCAGAATCCTACCTCCACTCCGAGCCGCAAATGATCCAAAACGACGCGTGGTCATCCCCCGCTCACTACGGCTACCCTCATCGCAGTGGCTCTCTTCTTCAAGAGCTGTATGAGCCTGACGTGTCCGAACAGTACCAGCACGACGTCTACATAGATGATCACGCGCACTACACCGAATGGCAGCAGCAGCAGCAACAGCAGCAGCAACAACAAAATCAAATCCATATGCGCCAATCTCCCCACGACCACACCACAGTTCGCCGTGCTACCTTCCCCTACGTCAGGCACGACCAGCTTTCCCAACAAATCCCCCACGCCCAATTTTATGATCAATATCCGTCCATGTATAATGACCCGTTCCCCATTTCTCCCGATCCATCTGAGCACCATCTTCCTCTTGACCCCCAAGCAATCAAGCTCGAGGACACTCCTCTCATCGTTCCTTCTCAGCTTGGATTCTCCACGCATCCTCTTCAGGCCCACCATCACCACCCTTCTTTCCTTCCTTCGGCTGCCGGGGGTCCTGTTCCCATCCAACACACGGATGATGCCGCCAGCAAGGAAACTCAATACTTACGCCGTCGGTGTTTCAATTGTCACACAACAGAGCCGCCTTCATGGCGTCGTTCCACACTCAACCCTGGAAAAATAGTCTGCAACAAGTGTGGCTTGTATGAGCGAACACATCTGCGACCTCGTCCGCTGCGCTTTGATGAACTTCGTGCCGGCGGAAAAACACGCAAGGCTGGTGGTTCGCAGGGAGAGAAAAAGACACCCAAAGCTCCTGTCGTTGGCTCACCTCAGGTCAAAAAGGAACCCAGAGAATTTGGTCTCGCTCGTCGTTGCTCGGTTTCGAGCAACACATCCAGTGGAGGCGCAGCCAGCGATTGGGATGACAATGGCAAGTTTCCAATATTGACATTCAAGTGTCCGTTTGGTGCTTACCCCGTTTATAGTCTCCGTTTATTCGTCTCAGCCTCCTACTCCTGGATCTACTTCTGACCCATCGTCGTCCTTCTCTTCTCCCGCTGTGTCAACATTCCCGATCCCGCGCAGCTCTCAAAGTCCGCCCGTTGACGCTGGTGTACAGGGTCCGATTCGCCTCCCCAACGCACCGCTTACGGACATAGCTTCACTTCAACAACAGCAGGCGCACTCTGCACCTCGGAAATCTGCTACTGCACCCAACTACTATCCTCAGCCAGCAGTATATCAGGGTCAACAAGACAGTTTCCGCCGGGGGTCACTTCCTGCCCAACGCGGTGTGCAATTCGCTTCGCCACCAATGCCCTCGCATTCACCTGCACCTGTGCAGGGTCTTACGTCTGAGGGCCCTTTGCAGGCGTCTCCTCTCTTGCATGCATCGCCTCAGTTGGCCCCTTGCCCTGCTCTCGTTTCTGAGGCACCTTCGTCATGATTGCCGATAAGTTGAATGCTCATCGCTCGTATCTTGGCATATTTATCGTCCTTCGACTTCGCGTTTGCCCTACTCCCTGCTATCTGACTCTCAGACTTTCATTCATTCACGCGATCAAGGCTTATTTATCCGTTTTCCTCACCCCTCTCGCAAAACGACGACGACAAAAGCGGCATGGGAACAAAATTCCCATATTTATTGCGCAAGTGCACTCTCCCGCAGCGTTCGACCTGTATCTTATTACATCGCACTCGCCAACCTGTCGACTATGTTCATATTGCACATACACATAAGTCTATAACACGTCACCCCGCCTTCCATGCTCGCAGACCCTCGTAGGTCGTTGTCGTGATGATTATCAGATACCCTCACAGATGATGTACGAAAACAATTGTGACCAAGAATGCAAGGACTGTACCAGTACGATTCGGAGTGTTAGTTGACCCTTGTTAGTTAGTATACCTCGATCTAGAATTTTTGGAATTTGGAAAATGACAAAACACTCGAATCAATTGTCTGAACGATTCTGACCATCAATTCGGATACGGCGGGGAGTTCTGGTGTAGAAACCGCGTGCTGTCGCGACGCTAGGAACAAATGTCCACCCAGCGAGTGCTTCGAAAATGCCAAGGACCGATGTACAGGCAGTATGTCATATTAATTCTACCACTACAAACTCAGAGTTGGGGTCCCTGTCTCCCCTGTCACTCATAAGGTCGTCCTCGTGAGCACAGTAATTAATAAAAGAACTCTACCTTGCAACACGAGGTGCGCCAGAAGCATCCCATGGCCTTATTCGAGAGGTAAAGGAAACCTTGCTGGCAATTTTTCGACATGCGCAAATGCGTTTACGATTGCCCAAAAATTAGCGTGCACACACGGACGCGTAGGCGTGAAACCCGAGGTCGTTGCTTCAAGTCCGCAAATCCGTTGTGAAAAAAATAATCACCTGGGTTTTTTGCACTGCGTCGTGGCGTTTAAACTCAGCCATAAACCTTGCCCTGAGTGTATACAAAGGGGATCGTAAACGGGGTGAAGGTTTACGTTGGTCGCGGATGATCCACGTACAAGGAGGTGGAACGGACTAGTAATCAGCGGTATCTCATTCGACTTGTTTGCTGCCAGTGGGCGAGTCGCGTTAGTCAGTGTCCCTGGACCCTTGTTTTGTTCGGCACTGTATCGAAAATGAATACATCGGGTATAGTACAAGTGCTATCAGCCAGGAAGGGTTAGGTCTGGGGTAGTGCGCTGGTGAATTAAGTGTTTCTAAAAGCCCCTTTCACTCACTCACTCACTCACTCACTACTAGTTAATCTTCATGTTAGGAGATCGTGCTCCGGCGAAGCCTATCATCATGAGGTTAGGTCCCAGATCCAAGAAAAATGGGGGAACGAAGAGTCAAAACGTACTAGCCAAACACCTGGTTACTCGTCAGTGGGAGTAGGGCATCCAGGGTTCGTTCCGCCGGGCTTCTTTCATTTGCTACCAATCGCTCTTACTACGATGAGCATGGCATCAGTTCTCCTTCAACTTGGTCCGTAGCGACCGCCACATCCACATACCATACTCATACGTCAACCTCGGCGTAGACCTGAGTTCAAAGTGAAACAAGAAGCTAGTCAAGTTCAAGCTTGTCGAACTTCCTGGGAGATACGTGGTACAGATTAACTGCAAAAAGGTATAGCGTCCCAATCCCAATGTCCGTACCCCATGTTTCATGAGAAAGTTGACGCGATCGAGTGCTGAGCCTAGCGTTCCAAGCAGGTCTAATCCAAGAGGATACGCTGTCACAGCGCCACACCGACCCGAAAACCGGACTCGTCGGTGGGCCATCGATCGATCTCAGCAATAACTGGAGTGTTGCATCCACCCGATCGCTAAGCATCCTAGGCAGTAAGTACAGTATTTCAAATCATACGTTCTGCTTTCTTGGAACGAGTTTGTCTGGATCATTATGCAAACGAGGATCCACATTGTATGGCCCGACAGAGCACCCCAAATTCCCCTTTGTCACAGTGCATCTTTCCAAAACCTCGTCCTGTGGTTTTCTGTGTTTTGCTGCCGATTGGTACTTGAGTGGAAAATTGGATCGCGGTGACCCTGCGACGCCATGGCGGGGCGCATAATCAGCCACAAAGCTGTTCAAAGTCCTCGGGAAGGGAGTTTCAGTAATTCCACAACGCTGAAATTCGCTTCTCGGTTGGACATGTCATATACATCCAATCGGCGGGTGCCACATGTGGCACGGCCTGTCAATATCAATATCGGTGGAGTCAGCTATATGCATGGTCATGCCACCGAACAAATTTTTTACCGTCATTTCAGTGATGACATGATCTTACCATGGTGGAGCGGAGTATGTGAATCTGTCCAACCATTTGGTATGTTGTGGGACTGACTGATTGTGAAGCTCAAGTTCTGGCAGAGAAGCTATTTCGCGAAGCAAGCATATTCGGAAGATGACAACCTGCTAGAGGACCTCAAGAGGTCTGTTCACCGTCTCTATCTCTCGGAGAATGCATGATCGACTCACAACGATGACAAACTCAATACGGGGGTGCAAGTGCCCGGCCGACTACGAGGTATCACATTCTCATGCTCGGTATGCGGACCGTCTGTCGCCAGGAGATAACGTTCTCTCGCTGTTAGGCACGGCTGCATACTAGCGGGCGAGCTACTACAACCGGCGCATCTCTGGAGGGCTCTCCAGGTCGAATTCAACTGAACGGAAGTAAACCTAGGCTGCCTAAGGGAGCACTTGTCAACGGAATCGTTGGCCAATGGCTATTTCCTCTCTCTGCAAAACGACTGAAATGAAACGGGTAGTCAGCAGAGGTTAGTGACTTACAGCAGCTTACGTGCAGTCAACGGACACCTTTCATTGGTGGAGATGTGGATGTGCCTTGTACTCGAAAGCAGGGGCCCAGGGTCTCTTTGCCATTTCTGTCAAGTATAAGTACATATGGGGATGAACTCAGCTAACCATTTGCATTTTGTTGTGCTAACCTCTGCAGAGTTTTTGGATTGTTGATGTCCCCAACATGTGATGACGATACTGACCAAGTCCTACTTGGGAAACATCAAACAGGCGGCTCTACTTTCAAACCCGACACCAGTCGGATACAAACGCATTTTTATTGAATGTTAACAAGCTGGCTATCAACCGCCTGCCGCTAGACGATTGCCAGCACCTGACGGTTGTAAGTAGAAAGGGACACCAATGCCTGCTTCTGCCACCTCCCATGTGCTACTAAATTTTATTCTGGTTCGGTGCCGCACATCACACGCCTATCGTACCGGCTTGGGCTCAGATGATGATTTGACAGCTTGTTTGTTTACTACTCGAAGCAGCGTGACATCGTGCCACTGACAGGGGATATCTACAGTCCAGGTAAGAGCGTCCTCACATTAATTTCGCAAGTTCACAGGGCCATTCTTTACCCCTGAACGACCGTCGACAGCGGTAACGTTCGACTCTGTCGCCTCTTGAGAAGTGACCCAAAGATCAGTAGCCGGATTTATGCTCGACAGGCTTCTGCAAGACTTCATAGCGACTTGACTCTAATTTGTCACCTCGAAGAGTCAAACTAGATCAGTTAGATCGTTCAACCCCTTGAGATATTTCAGAGAACTTGGACATGACGTGAAAACGCCGTCGGTGCACCAGGCCATGTTGTCTATTTCGTTGAGTCATCCGGCAGTGGGGTTTCTCTCATGCTCAACTCCCAAATACAGAGGAGAACCAGTACGTGGCCATGTGTAGCTGTTGCGGACGTGGCTGCCTTATCTCAGTCTGACGGCAGGTCTGGCGCTTATATTCGAAAAGAGATCAAGGAGGGATCAGACTCAGAGCCAGCTCGTTGTCTCCAGTCACGATTGGTGCCATGTCAGCCATCACCCCAAAGGCTGCTCACGAGTTGACCAGTGATCGGCCCGGAGAACAACTGGAGGGTCTTAATGGCAACAATGTCATTATGCGTAAGAATACATATCAGAGCACCCGAACGAAGCAGGGCGATGATCATCCTTCTGCCGGGATCGTTGCTCAAACTTCTTTGAGCAATCCATGAGCATCCGTCGGTTGCACAGCCCTACAAGCATCTGCAAGAACGTGCCCTTACGTTCACGCTTGACGACTCTGCGGTGAAGTCGGATTGGTGGACACTGACAAAAAAGGGAAGTTCCTGGACTATACCCAAATAAAAAACGACTGTCCAACTCTGTCGAACAACAGTCGTTTTTCCACACGCTGATGAAGGAGCAAAGGAGACGTAAAAAGGACGGAGAGCGGGGGAACCTTGGTTGGCGGCTTTTTTTATGCCCTACAGCAAGACATTGTGAGCGGAAACAGGGTAATGAAACTTTATATCGGAAGGGTCAACTAAACCGTTTACCGCCGCCCATGATGGAGCAGAGGCTCCTTTCTGGATAGGCGAGGAGGATTCATAATGAGGTAAGATGTGCGGTAGTACTGCCGCAGCGGAGCTTGCTGAACAAACGGTGCATTGAAAATGTTATGACGCGAGTGGTGCTGGCCAGTCAGGTGCTCCGAGTCGCGCGCGAGTAACAGAAAGACCTCGGCTCGGCCGTCATTTGTTCGAACAAAGACTTATTGAGCCAGCTATACCCCCAAAGCGGGACGACTGCTATGGATACGTGACATACCGCAGGGTATACCATTGAGTAATAGAGTTAGCGCTGCACTTCCACTCAGGATCGAAACACGACATGCTGAGCTGGAAGCTGGCAAGAGATCTCGAAAGCGCCTAATAGTTATACAGTCAGAATTGAGACGGAACAGGCTGAACCTGAAGGCCGTCCCTGGTGTCTTTGTACGTGCCAATCAAGTGACCATCATGGACATGGAAACATGGCGGTGTGTGCCCGAAGAATCCCTCCTGTGTGAAGGAAGTGTTCCTAGAGTTTGTACTTCTGGTATAGTCCAGGTACGTGGCTCGTTTTTGGAATCGCTTGAGCTCGTTTGCCGTATGAGAGACCTGCAAAGCGCAGCATAATAATAGCGTAACGAATCGTCGGTTTCTCATCTAGGCCAAGACAGATTCAGATGAGGCATGACACAACAATATTTGAAGGCAATATGAATCACTAACACGAAGCGAGTCCAACTCATTGTGGATCTCTGAGACCTCCAAGTTCGCCATACACAGTGTTGTTGCTAGATGGTCATTTCTGTACTTGGGACAGAAAATGACCATCAAGCAACGATACCGCATCAATTTTAGACACGTGCTCCTCGGGTCACAATTTAAATGTCACGCTATGTGACAATAATTTCAGAACGAATCTTTCGCCAAAGTATGTAACTCTCGAAGTAGAGGCAGGTTATCCCTTTGTCCACTGTGACCATGGCCAAGGGATCACAGTTATCCCAGCTCAAGTCTGCGCTCTCGCAGGCAGGAATCAACAGACAAAATGTCAAGAAGAAGAAACCATCCCGTTCCACCGAACACGACAGGGTCAAGAAAGCTGCCAAACTAAAAGAGATTCAACAAAAGTTGAATCCATTCGACGTTAAAGTCACGAAACTGAAGCACGATGTCGGCGGAAGAAAAATCAAGGGTGCATCGGGAA
This sequence comes from Gyrodon lividus, assembly GCA_014904945.1. Classification (NCBI taxonomy): domain Eukaryota; kingdom Fungi; phylum Basidiomycota; class Agaricomycetes; order Boletales; family Gyrodontaceae; genus Gyrodon; species Gyrodon lividus. The sequence goes on from MU127421.1 coordinate 993,379, forward strand.
GGCCAGCGCAGAGCAAACAGGCTGGCATGCAGCAAGTAGAAGGTTTGTTATACTTTAAAAGTCTCTGCTCACAATTGTCATGTAGCGCGAGAAAACCCTCCTGAAGGAGCTCGAAGAAAGGGGCCGAGTAGGCGGGGTTGTCGATCGACGATTCGGTGAAAACGATCCTTCCATGTCACTCGAGGAGCGCATGCTGGAACGGTTCACCAAGGAAAGGCAGCGCGCATCCAAAGCTTCCGCGTTCAACCTAGACGACGAGGAAGAGTTGACGCATTATGGCCAGAGTCTGTCCAATCTTGACGACTTCGACGATATAGGGCTTCCAATGGACGAAGACGAAGAAGAGGAGGGTTAGTGGGTTTCGGGACTCGATGAACACTTCTAATCCTTTCTAAAGGTCAACTGAATCATGAGACTGTGAAAAAAGTCCATTTTGGTGGGTTCGGGGACCGTGACGACGAAGCAAAGGACGAAGAAGTAGGTTTATCTAGCAGTAAGCATTGACAAGATTGAGTAACAAGCCATTCTAGTCCGGTCGAAAGAAAACCAAAGCCGAAGTCATGGCTGAGGTAATTACCAAAAGCAAGGAGCACAAGGTAATCATACATTCGGTTCAAGTATAAACCCGTGAACAAGCCTTCTTTGGTGTAGATGCGTCGTCAGGTGGAGAAAGAACAGGAGGAGAACATGCGACATCAACTTGATCAAGACTTCGATTCCCTCAGGACGCTGCTCTATGCCCCTGATCCGTCATCCACTGATAACGACTCCATTCCACCCAGTGGCGTTCCGAATCTCCCTATTCTAAAACCAGCCAATGATGAGGATACCATGGACTACGACAAGCAGGTCCGCGAGCTCGCGTTTGACAAACGAGCAAATCCGAAAGACAGAACGAAGACGGAAGAAGAATTGGCGCTGCAGCAGAAAGAGGCTCTTGAAAAGGCTGAGAGGCAACGGAAGTTAAGAATGTCAGGCCAAGACCCAGGTGTGAGTGATGACGAAGATGCAGGTGGGCGGAAACGGAAACGGGTACGTGGAGGTGATGACCTCGATGATGACTTTATGCAGGATGAGACTCTCGGTGGACTTGGCCCAGGATTAGGTGCAGGGGATGATGGTGAGGCATATTCTGAGAGCAATGAAGAGAGTGAGGGAAGTAGTGTCCATGATAGTGACGAAGAAGATGGCAACGAGGACGATGTTGGCGATATCATGGATGGCGACGGATCAAGCAACGGTGAAACGTCCGTAGGGGAGGAAGGCGAGTTTACCGAAATAACGACAAAACGTAAAACTGTACGGTTCAAAACTTTGGAACCTTCACAAGAGCTCCCATATACGTTCCCCGCACCTGAGACCCATGACGAATTTCTCGAGATTATAGAAGACGTCCGCGACGACGACGTGCCCACAGTAGTTCAGAGGATCCGGACTCTTTATCACCAGAGTCTCGCTCCTGAGAACAGGTTCAAACTGCAGGTATGATATCTCCGTAGAGCCCGAATTGCCCGCTTTAAGTTTAAAAACAGGACTTGACGCGTGTCCTCGTTGACCACATCCTCTACATAACCTCACCGCCTACACCACGGATGACGTTGCTGGGCACCCTCGTTCCACATTTATTCTCTCTCAGTCAGTCGCACCCTATCGACTCTGCGGAGTACTTCGTGGAGAAGCTATCTCTCATGCACAAAAACTTGAAACGCGGGCTGGTAACCGGTGCATTGGAACCTAGCTCGAGAACGTGGCCTGGCCTATCCGAGCTCACTTTTCTGCGGGTGATAGGTATCATTTGGCCGACCAGTGATATGCACCATCCAGTTATTTCACCCGCGCGATTACTGATGGGGACGTACCTTGGGCTCTGCCGTGTTAGATCATTCACAGACGCTACCAGTGGACTATTCCTATCATCCCTCTTCCTGCAATACGAATCTTTGTCAAAACGTTTCGTTCCGGAGGCGGTGAATTTCACGGTAAACGCTACGTTGCATCTCGCGCCACACGCGTTCGCCAGCGCAAATTCCTTACCTGGGGCATTCCCTTGTCCGGATTTCGGCTCAGCTCTTTGTAGACCGTTGGCCATTAACAAGAAGGCAGCCATAGGCCTTGTCTTTCAAAAGCCTGATCTACAACAGTTGATGTCAGCACAGCCGACCGAGCAATACAAAATGGATGCGCTTGGTCTGGCTCTTGATCTGATCGATCGCTTTGCCGACATGTACAAAGCGCTGGATGGCTTCATCGAGCTCTATGAGCCAATTCACACTGTACTTTTGGGCCTGGAATGCGGGAATTTGTCAGAAAGTGTCCAGGTATGGCCGCTGCTTGGTCAAATACCAAACTTGATGTACTCATCATTTGCAGTCGCGTGTAGCGTCATTGCAGGACAAAGTGGCACGTCTATTGAAGTTTGCCCGACAGTCTCGCAAACCGCTTCTCCTCCAAGCACATAAACCGATACCCATCCCGTCGTACATTCCGAAATTTGAATCCAGCTCGTCATCCTATCTCCGCCGACAAGACCCAGATCGGGAGCGAAACGAGGCCTCAAAACTACGTTACCAGCTCAAGCAGGAACGGAAGGGTGCCATTCGCGAACTCCGCAAGGATGCGAAGTTCCTTGCGGCGGCAGAACACAAGAAGCAGGTGGAGAAGGACCATGCTTACAAGGAACGCATGAACAAGGCATTCAGCTCTTTGGAGGGGGAGAGGGCAGAACAGAAAGCCATGGAGAGGGAGCAAGCGAAGGAGAAGCGACGTGCTGGTCGCAAGTAGGAGGGTGCACAGTTATCATGTATTACATGGCACCGCCCACTACATCGTGGTCAAAGTTCGACGTTCGACCTTGAGACCAGCCACTTAGTTTGGGCAAAGCCTTTCAGAAACAACCTGAGTAAACAAACAATGGTATGTCACACTGAGTAGTAGCATCGGAAGCGCCACTGGTACTAGTGTGCGCCAGCCTAAACTCTGGCGAAATCGTAGTTGGGTATCTGTCACGGTATTCCTCTCTCTCAGCTTTCGTCCCATGAGCGACCCACCATCCGGCAGTCTCGTCCCAGCGACCTTCCAGACTCCTCATGGCAAGGACGCGATATCTCCTAAGCAGTTCCTGCAGTTTCTAAACTGCTTGATCTCCGAGTCCCTTGGAGATGATGCCAATTTGACTCACGACAAAACTTCTTGGGTGGTCATGATATCAGGGCTCTCTGAACAGGTCTACGGATACTTTCCATACTTCACGCCCGCTACGCGAGGAACGAGCAATGAACGTATCACTCTCACTCATGTTTCCCTGGACGTCCTGGATCAGGTTTCGCGTAAGATCAAATCTGTCTACCATGGCGAAGAAGATCTCGTGAAGAAACTTTTTGTGAGACTTCTAGGTCTGTGCATATCCGCAGAGTCCTGGCTCGAGGCCAGCAACGATGGCTTGTTGGATCATTCAGACCCAAGTACAATTTACGCCAAGGCTACCAATATTCTTGTCTACGTCATGTGTCAGATACTTGGTTCTCCTTTTCGGAACGAGACTTCGGCGGCAACGCAGAGAGGATTGGCCCATGGACTTCTGTGGGCAAGCCTCGACCTGGTACATGGTAATTTAGCTTATTTATTGCTGGTAGCCGGTCTTCGCTCACCTTTGCAGATATCCTGAATGGACCACAGGACCACTTTCCCTTGGATGTCCAGTTCTTTTCGGTACCGCGATTGAGGACGGCAGCCACTGGCGAAGTAGATACTCCCGTAGGACGTTTTCCTGATATATGCCTGATTGATACTGACGCAAAGTAGATCCCGCCAGGTACCTCGCACATTATCAGACTGCCTGACACATCGTTTCTCCCAATATTCTGCAGCATTGTCGTTGATATCGCTATCAAGACGTTGCAAGAGTCCGAGGAATCTCGGTGCTTCACGTATGACATTCTGCGGCGTACAGCGCAAACGATTCAATCAACGTTCGATTATTGCTTAAGCTACCGAACCTCGGAAACGGTTCGGTCACGGTGCCTCCTTCGTATTCTTGGGGCTGCACGTCTCGCTCTTCTGACAAGTACAAGCTTCCGGGATGTTCTTGGAGACCTGTTCCCTCGCCTTTTAGTTCGGAAGCTCGAAGAAGGTCCAAAGACTCCACCTCATCCCTCTGTGAAGGCATTTGCCTGCTTTTTGTCAAACGAAGGAGACAGTTGTATGAAATTGACAACATCTCACGCAACTGCTATCCTTGGCATCTTGGCAAAGGAAGATTGGGGAGTGGCTGGGACTGAACTTAGAGTCAGTGTGTCTCAAACGTCTTGCACAATCCACTTAAATCGATCACCAAAGGTTCTTGCGTCGACATTTTTGCAGAAACACCTGGCTGAATTCGATAACTTGGCGCTCCAAACTGCCAAGAACTTGTTCGAAGGTAATGCGATGTACGACAATTGGCAGACACTCGTTAGAGATATCGGCGCATTCCAAGTCGGTCGTCAGGCCCATCGTAATCTGTCCTCGCATTCGATCGAATGGCGAGTTCAAGCTAAGCGCGAGCTCCAAGCGGTCGTTGATGTACAGGAAGCTGGCTGGATGAATGTCGACGACTTGTCCGACGTGCTATTCGCAAGACGTGGCCTGGATTCTCTAAGAGAAATGTGTCTCAGGTAGTTGGTCTCTCCTGGCTTCATATCGGTGTTAACACTGGTTTAGGTCACCGGAAGCCACACCATCCGTCGTCAGGGTTGCAACGGCTAACTATATCTCCTCCATCGTCACTCAGTTGCATCATTGTTTCGACGAGGACCCTGCGGGTGTCCCTCCAGTTCAATCTGTGCTTCCGTTATTCAGCGAACTTCTCATTGGTCGCCCCGAAGAAGTAACACCCCTGGTCCGGGGAAGCACTTACAAAGCTCTTGCAACTGTTATCAAGCATCATGGTATCGATCTGGTTGTCAACAACAGTAACTTCATTTCAGAGTTCATCCAACGCGGCTTATCCGACAGAAATAGATCCTCGAGGCTCTTAGCTGGGTATGTATTACAACGACCCGATCCCCAAAAGTACTCATTCTTCTAAAGTCAGGCCTTCGCACAATTTGTTAAAGCAGGTACGAAAGACGAAGAGGGCTGGAGGAAAATAGAACCCTTGTTCTTCCACCTTGTTCGCTTGCTTCATATAGGAACCAGGAATTCGATTAAGGAGACAACTTTGATTACGCTTGGGTTGATTGGAAGGTGGGTCATGCTTGTCTGAACCACTCCTTTCGTATGTTGACGCGCATCAAGCGATGTCCAGGCAGAAGTTCTTGGAGAAGTTATCTTTACTCTGGTGTCGCAGCTCGGCGAACACAATCCAGTGCTGAAGAGCATTGCATTAGGCCAAGTCAGCATATCTTGAACGTTCCAAAACCAAGCTAACAGGAATTTCAGCTGATTGAGTTGACAAAGCGATATAATAAGGCACCGCAAGGACTTCTATCGCCATTCCTCCACAAGATTGCGCCCTTCATCGTATCTCGCAAGTGCACAAACCCGGATTTGTTTGCAGAGACTTGCCGGTTTATGTCCGTATATCCGACCGACTTCCTGGCAGTCACTCTCTCCAAAACTCTCCCGCACCTTTTTGCTGACCGCGAGGCCAGAGTACTGGAGGATATTTCTACCGAATTGGGAAAAAAGTCGTCGATCCTATTCTTCAACCAAGCCCCCCGGATCCTCGCTCACGTACTACGACTTCAAGGGCCTGGACAAACAAACCAGGCGCTAGACTTCATCCTGAAAGTAGTTGTGGCGGATGCCAACGAACACTCTGAGAACTCCACCATCGACATCGGGATGATTGTCAAGAGCTGTCTGCTCCCCCTTCTCGCAGAACTAGTGGTCATGTTAGGGGATGAAGACGCTGACCAGACATCATCGGTAAGACCAGTCTGCCGTCGCGTTTCTGAGCATTTATAGACGTCCTTGCCTGCTAGGCCACAAGTGCACTGAGAAAGGTGGCTCGTCTCTTATCCACCACTCAAGGGAATCGAAACTTGCCCAACCTTGATCTGGCTGCCTTGTTGAAGACTCACATGCTTGGTATCGTATCGAACATGAGCGAGATGTTGCAAGACATTCAAGGCAAGAAGACTATACTGGCCAAAAGGCAGATTCTGCGAGGATTAGGGGCATTAATCACACACGTTGGCGACGCGATTCACAACATTGCCCCACAGGTAATTCGGTTGCTTCCTCCTTTGGAGATGAATCTAACCTTCGACAGGTTATGGCGACGTTACAAACGATGTCTCTAATTCCAGAGCTCACTGACGCCACGCTATCAACATGGCATATGTTTTTGATAAACCTCGCCCCTCAGGATGTTGGTCCACACATTGGTGTGACCAGTGCCTCATTTGTGTCGTTATGGCAGTCGTTGTCACCAGCTGGCCGGGAAAGCGCAAAACGGTGCCTCAACTTCGTCATATTCGACGTCGGCGACTTATCCGGAGCATATCTTGATGAGGTAGTGGACATGAGGAACATCCCAGAGCTAGCCGACATTCATCAGGCGCTTACACGGCGTCGCGCCGCCTGGGAACCCCGCGAGAAGTTGCAAAAGATTTTGGAGCGATTGAGCAGTGATAACTACGCTGTAGCCCTCCATTTCCTGGGAGAGCTGAAGACCGCGATGTCAGTCGATCACGCTGATTTCCTCCGCGACCTGGCTTCCGGAGATGCTTTTGACCCTTTGGTATGTAAACTGCAGTCATCGCTTTTCCATGTCGCGTCCCGCGACGGGGATAGGAGCGAGGGGCTGCGGTTGTTAACTTTTGAATGTATGGGGATCCTCGGAGCCATTGATCCAGATCGCTGTGAAATTGGCTCAAGTGATTCGCGGATGATTGTGCGAAGCAACTTTTCGGACGAAGCTGAGTCCGTTTTGTTCGCGATGCACCTTATCAAAGATGTTCTTGTTGGTGCTTTTCGCTCCACCAGTGACATCAAATACCAGGGCCTTCTCGCATACAGTATCCAAGAACTTCTGAAGTTCTGTAACTTCACGCCAGTTCTTGTCAGTTCGAGGAACACGACTTCGGTCCCGGTCAAAGTACGGAATAGGTGGAACAGCCTCCCCAAACACGTCCTCGAGACAGTCACCCCGCTTTTGGAAGGTCGATTCCAAAATATAGAGAGAGGCCCTGCCCCACTCGAGCATCCTGTCTATCCACGACAAACCACCTACCGAGAATGGCTTCAATTATGGACAACGTACCTCATCTCCAGGGCGTCGGGAGAAACTGCTCGGAGGATTTTCAGCGTCTTGCGGCCAGCTCTGAGGAACAAGGATGTCGGAGTGGCACACCACCTATTGCCTCATCTTGTCCTCAACATCCTTCTGTCTGGCGAAGAGAAAGATGGACAAGAAATACTGTCCGAACTCTTAGTCGTGCTTGAAGATCAAGTTGACGAAGGCAGCCATTCCACCGCTGACAAGAAATTTCTTAGTGCTCAGGTTTATTTCTTATTCAACTACATCGCTCGTGGCTAACACCACGTGCGTTAGGTCGTCTTCATGCTCCTTGATCACCTCAGCAAATATGTGCGAATCCTTCGCCAGGATATCAGCTCCAAGAAGACCGAGAGCAACAAGCGATCTCGGGCCAATCACGCCTTAGCGGAAAGTGAGGAGCAGCTTGTCCGCATTGACTCCATGTTGTCCAGTATCAATCATGACCTAATGGCTAAAGCGGCACTTCAATGCAAGGCTTATGCGAGGTCCCTGATGAACTTCGAAAGGCAGATTGTGGCGCTTCGTGAACGGGAGAAATCTGCTTCAACTAAAGGGCTCACTCCGTACTACGAACGTCTACACGAAATATACGCACACCTCGACGAGCCTGACGGAATGGAGGGCATCTCTATGCTCGTTCTCTCACCATCTCTAGAACATCAGATCCGACAACACGAGAGCACAGGGCAATGGACTTCCGCTCAAAGTTGCTGGGAAGTTCGGCTCCAGCAGTCTCCTGACAACCTTGATTTCCACTTGGGCCTTTTGCGTTGTTTGCGAAATCTCGGACATTATGGTTCGTATCTGATACATTTTTTTTGCACTCATATTTCAATGACATCTTTCAGACACTTTAAGGACTCATGTCCAAGGTGTTCTGATTCGAAACCCTGCATGGGAATCCGCACTAGCAGGCTTCCAAGCCGAAAGTGCCTGGATGATGGGTGCTTGGGAAGATCTGCGACGGATCGCAGGTAACAACGAGTTAACGTCTCCATACATTATGAAGGCTCGCGTCCTCTTAGCAATGCGATCAGGAGTGGCCTCCGAAGTTGCGGGCGCGTTGGAAAACGCGCGAGTCGTCTTCGGTGCTCCAATTGCTGCTGCAGGAGCCAAGGGATATCGTCAATCCTACGACGCGTTGTTGGATCTACATATGGTCCATGAGCTGGAGATGATCTATGATGCAGTCTCTACGAATTCTGTCCGTTCCCAAAGTCGGAGGTCGGCGATCAAATCACTTGGAACTATGCTTGCTGCTCGTTTAGACGCTACTCTTCCTAATTTTCGCGTCCGACAAGCAGTGCTCAGCATGCGCCGCACGGCTTTTGCTCTGAGGTGAGGCAAATTTCGTCCACTTTCGGGCTACCAGAGATAACCTCAACTACGCAGTCCTAATACGACGCCGTCCATTACCAAGGAGATTGGTCAATCTTGGCTTGCTAGTGCTAAGATTGCTCGCAAAGCCAAGCAATGGCAAACGGCCTACTCGGCTACTCTGCAAGCACAACAGAGCAACGCTCGATTCTATTTTATGGAAAGTGCTAAATTAGTGAAGGCAACTGGAGAACCATTGCGCGCCCTACAGGAACTCGAGAATTCGATGCGTCTCAGTGGAGTAACCGAGGATCTGGACACCATAGATCTGACAGCTGAAGATGATACAGAATTTAAGCGTATGAGGGCCAAAGTGAGCGTTCGTGTCGGTTTTGGGGCAGATAGACTGACGCCCCTGCAGGCTCATATTCTGCTAGCTCGCTGGATGAACGAATCTGACAGATACGAGCCTTCCCGGCTACTCAAAGCATTTACGACCGCTGCAAGCCAAGGCACAATGATGGAGAGCGCTTTGTATCACCTAGGAAGATTCCATGACCAGTCCTTCAAGCAATTATCCTTGTCAGACGATGAGCGGTCTGTAACAGTATGCTTCCTGCCCATAGAAACTGACCTTGGGATTCAGCGGTATCCGCATGAATGCCCATACGGTCAGAAACTACGCCAAGGCCGTGATGCTTGGCTCGAAATACGTCTATCAAGCAATTCCACGCATGCTTACGCTCTGGTTAGACTTGGGGGAGAACCCGAAGACAGCTAGTCATGCTATTTTCACAAAAATTAATGGTGCAATATCCAGCGCAATCGATGGTGTTCCAGCATACAAAGCAAGTTTACCTCCACTGACCGGGTAATCCCCAGCCGTTGACCCTGTTCTAGTGGTTCACAGCGTTCCCTCAAATCGTGTCCAGGGTGGGATACAGTAACGCAAAAGTGTATGCCATTTTGTCAAAGCTCATCAGCAAAGTCATCCGTGAATACCCACATCAAGCGTTGTGGCTTTTTGCGTCTGTTGTGAAGTCTACGAAATCCAACCGCGAGTCGCGTGGCCGAGCAATTCTGGACGCTCTCAGGGTACGTCTCATCAACGCTGCATGCTTTCCCCTTGGCTAAACCGGTGGACACAAGAACGACCCCGCGAATGCCCAAACGGACCTCCCGATGCTCATTGTGCAGTCTCATGCTATGACGGATGAATTACTGAAGTTGTGCAATCATCCGATCGACGATGATCGCCGGACACTTAACATGAAGCGCGAGTTCCCCAAGCTTGCTGCGCTTGGACGATCAAGACTGCTCATTCCCCTTCAAGAATCTCTCACTGCCAACCTGCCACCTGCATCATCTACGACCGAAAACTCGACCCATGTGCCTTTTCCAACCTCAGCACCTATGTTTGAGGGTATGTCGCTTGAGGACAAGAGGATTGTCGTGCTGACTGATTTACAGAGTTCTCTGACGAGATTGAAATTATGCGTTCTCTTGCTAAACCACGCAAAATTACTATACGTGGTTCCAATGGACAGACGTACATGTTCCTCGGAAAACCGAAGGACGATCTACGGAAGGATGCCCGGCTCATGGACTTCAACGCTATCATCAATAAGCTACTCAAGGCGAACTCTGAATCCAGAAGGCGGCAACTTCGTACGTCCTCTCAGGGGATTCATTTTTGTGCTTAGCATAATCTTAAACCCCTCAGATGTCCGAACTTATGGCGTGGTCACCCTCAACGAGGAATGTGGCTTCATCCAATGGGTTCCAAACACCATTCCTATTCGCCCCGTATTAATGAGGTACTACGAGGCAAGGCGAATACGAAGCTGGGTAAGTCATCACTGCTCACAAAGCCAGATGTGCATCCACAATGATTACATGCAAAGTCCGCCGAAATGGGCGACGTCTTTAGACGAGTCAAAGATGCCTCAGATAAGGAGGCGGCAGATCTCTTCGTGACGAAGGTTCTTCCTGTGTAAGTACCATTGACAACCAGGTCGATTGCACTAAAGTGCTCCCAGATTTCCACCTGTCTTTCACGAGTGGTTTGTCGAGACCTTCCCTGAGCCATCAGCATGGCTTGCAAGTCGCCTGACATACGGAAGAACAGCAGCAGTGATGTCAATGGTCGGATTTATTTTGGGGTAGGAGTACGATTCGCTATTGCGAACCTCCCCGGCTGACGACGCCTCAGACTGGGTGACAGGCACTGTGAAAATATCCTCCTCGACACCAATACAGGTGACGTTGTACACGTCGACTTCAATTGTTTGTTCGAGAAGGTAAGTTCCTCCTTGACTCCACTCTTCGGAAATGCTCAATGACACCAAGGGAAAAACCCTGGAAACACCTGAACGCGTCCCTTTCCGCCTAACACAGAATATGATCGACGGCCTTGGTGTTACGGGAGTGGAAGGCGTCTTCCGCATTGCGTGCGAGGTGACGATGCAATTACTCAGGGACAACAAGGACTCGTTGATGAGCGTGCTGGATGCATTCATTCATGATCCTCTGGTTGAGTGGGAAGATGAAAAACGCAAAATGGTGAGTTAAATCTCATTAACCTCTTGTATTAATTGCTTCCAACGCCAAATGTAGGACCGCGACAGACGAAACGCTGTCAAGTCCTCCACGGACTTGCCCCACTTGGCAAAAAATGCTCTTCGACCGATAGAAAGAAAACTGAGAGGCGTGTACTCGCCATCCAACATAAAGTCTCGGACTCACAGCGGCAGTGGGTCTGGGACCGGAGAGGGGCGAGAAATATCGACGAGCAACTTGGTCCAGATGTTGATCCAGGAAGCCATAGATGACGCAAACCTGGTGAATGGCATTGTTACTTTCCATTCATTATCACTGATCCTATTGGTACAGGCCAAGATGTACCCAGGATGGGCAGCATGGCACTAAGAGTCGCCTTCTTAACCCGTTAAATCTTGCACGCAATGGCAATGTTATCATGCCTCGACTACGGGGCGTAGATCGGAGGTTGCCGGTTACCAGTCATGCCCGCTCACCCAAGGCAATACTTTACCACATCCCGGACTCGATCAGAGGCTATGGCAGGAGTGTATGCGTGAATTGAGGAAAAGCAACACAATCGAGTCTAATATATTTATCACTCCTCCTTCTTCATTGGCTTGCTCTGTTATGCAAATGCAAATGAGAGCCAGTGAGCGAGTCTCCACGAAACACGAAACTTGATAGGGACGCACGAAGACAAGAGAGTAGATACCATAGGCAGTACCACACATGCCGACCGCGTAGAGGCTGAAGTACATGCCTGCGACTCTTGTTAGACAGAATGCTTAGCCATTGGCAAGATTGAGATTTACCAAGATACAGTTTTGCCCGTGGTGGGCGCATGTAAATGGGCAGGTGAGAAGACTGCAGAACTCGGTGAATAGACGGGTTTAAGCAACAAGGTGGGTGTCACACACCTGGAAGGTCTTTTGCTGCGCGAGCACGGTGTTGGGGCCTAATTAAATTCCAGGAGAGTAAGGCCGTGATTCATGTTTCTGAAACAATGTTCTTACGGTTAACGAGCGAGTCGAGGAACATGATGAAGTCTGCAAAACTGCCGGTGGTTGCGGTCAAAGGAGCAGGCGTGCATCGTTCAAAGTAGAGCGGAGTCTAAACGGCGTTTGCCGAACCTTTCCGACCCGCTCAGTCACGATCATGGCAGACCGCGTTCGTGTCAGAGTACGTCGCTCAATTGAAGACTCTGCTTTTCTAGTTGTGTTTATTATTGCAGGGCGTCACCATTCATCGACCACTAATTTACGGGAACACTGCGACAGTGCTTACACCAGCCGAGAAGGAGTCGGCTCCTGATGGGCATACTCATCGCTGGACAGTGGCAGTCAGAAGCGCTGCTAGTGCGCCAAACTCCGATGTAGTGGGAGGCGCAGATGACCTTGATTACTTTGTCAAAAGAGTGACTTTCAAGCTACATGAAACGTACGCGAATCCATCCAGAAGTAAGTCCACACAAACACTCTTAGGCAACCTGCGACCTGAAGCGTACAGATGTCGATAGACCCCCATTTGAAGTTTCCGAGACGGGGTAAGTTTCCTTTTCCCCCAATCACCGTATTCACTCTACACAACTGTGCAGCTGGGGAGAATTCGAAATTCAAATCCGAATCAACTTCGTGGCTGAATCTGGAGAAAAGGCAATAACGCTTTATCACCACCTCAAACTGCACCCTTGGAGCGTCACATTTCCCCCGCCAGGAACTACTTTTCCAGCAGAACCGGAAATTCCGTCGCCCGAGACTGCAGCCAAGCTCGGTCCCGTTCACTCCTGGCAATACGATGAAATAGTCTTCACAGACCCCTTCCAGTCGTTCCTTTCGTTGTTAACCGCACACCCACCCACGCCATTAGCGAAAACTAGTAAAAAACCTGTACCCTTCCATACTTCAAACCCTGCATCACTGGAGGAAACGAAGAAGGGAGGTGTACCGGAATTTACAAGCGCAATGGAAAAGGAGGAGGCCGAAAGACTGGAGGAAGCTCGAGGAAAGATTATCAAAGAACAGGAGAAATGGAGGGGGATTTTGATTGAACGGGAAAAGGAGTTGGAGAGATTTCAGAAACTGCTCGCATCGAAGGAGTGAGCTTTGCAAAAGAACGCAATGCGTCGCACTTGGTGAGCACCCATCGCATTCTCTGGGCCTTGAACTTTCACTGACAGGATCGATGTATGCAAGCAAGGTAATGGGCTGCAAAGGGACAGCAATCATGGGTATTGAAGAAGCCAATTTTCTGCAAGCGTCAGAACTACAATCCGATCCCCGTCTTAGTGTACTAGCATTGATCATATTTGTCGATCCATACACTACCGCTTTGTTAACTCTGCGGTGCATTTCGAGACTGAACCTATTTCTGCGTGTTGTCCGTTTTCTATTCTCCCTCTGGCTATGGCGACAGGAGACAGTAAGGCCAAACGCAAGAAAAAACGTACACTTCCCGCTAAAACGTTCCTTCCGGCAAACTCCGGAACACACAGGTGTACTTAGGGCTGCATAACCATCAGGTCGAAGTCAAGGCGTGTGTTAGTGCCAACCATGTCAGAGCCTTATGCTTCGCCAAAGGTCGTCAACAAGTCGTATCGTCCTCGTAGCTACGTGAGTATTTTGCGTGTCTATCATGAGCCTGCACTAACAACCGCAACTCGTTGCTTCTTGGCCCCGCCCATCCTGCCTGTCAAATGGCCTCCTTGTTTCATATCGTCATGACACAATTAGGTGATGTCCCCAGGGCTTATGCGCGCCCGTGCGCCCTTCCGGTTCCGAAACGCCATCACCGGTTTCATCCTCGCAAGTTTCGGCGTCGGTGTATGGGCATACTCCATAAGCGCAGTGAAACAAGACGACTTTTCAGACGTGGACGAAGAGGCGAGAGAAATAATGAAGGGCCGGACCTCCCCAGAAATCGGTGCCGGCCTGCCGTTGTCTACAGACTCGTCCGCGATCAAGGACGTCGATGTCGGCGCAGCGGTTGTGTCGAGCACGGTGTCTGCTCTTCTTGAAACCACGACTTCGCCGCGCTTGCCTATTTCTTCCCCGTCCCCATCAGCTGTACCACCTCGGGGCGTCCTTGTACCGATACTTGATCGCACCTTCCCCCGTCTACTTGACCCAACGCAGAAAACATTGGTGTGGGGTGCACCGCCCTTGGATAACATTGGGCGGGTGAATCTAAGAAGTTCAAGTCAGGAGCGGAGATGAGCCGATGGTGCTTCGGTTTATCGCGGCACCTCGACTTTCAATCCAACGATGATGTCTCGGAGGTCCTCCAGATCATCATTGCAGACAGCGGGATAGCATCGACACAAATTTGTATGGCGATGTGGCACAAATGGCTGGACAACAGAAATACAGAAAATCTGGAGAGCGAAGTGGACAAGAAAGGCTGAGGTATCTACAAGTACGGCATATTTCACTTTGGCGTATGTATCCAGGACACGTGCGCAACTAATCCAGCTCCATCTACACATAAACGTCCGTGGAAGTACAGATGATAACAAGCAAACAGGTATCGAACGCGTGTTGAACGTTATGTTGAATGAATGTACTAGAGTGGTTGAACACTCAAACGAGGCAAATTACAATGCAAATAATACATCCCATGCACTATCTCTGCACACCGGCGCGGGGGGAGGATATGACGCGTTTGAACCCCACCAGCGAGGGTCTGGAGAGATCATGCAGAAGGCACTCAACTTGCACATAACGCACCTCAGTCAGGCTCGTCTTTATCAATGACCCCAACTCACCTTTGCGCCCCACACCTATCACACGTTGATTCCCATTCTCACAAGTCCCTCCTTGGCAGCCTCGTTACGCGCGGCTTTTTTCGTTCCGCCTCTCCCTTGACCAAATACCTCGCCGTCCACTTCGACGTGCACGACCCAGATTGGGGTAGTATCCGTGCCCTCACCCAGACCATCGGCGTACACCCACTCAACTTCGCGCCTCGCTCTCTGGAGTTGTTGGTTGAAAAGTGCAAGATGACCTATCGTTGTTGGCGTGCCTGACGCATGGGGATGACGACGTGGAGGCCGATGACTGGACGTGGATACTGCAGGTGTACTTTGAGACTTGATGGGGTCAGATGCAGATGCAGATGATGTCGTATCAGAGCAGGAGGAAGACCCGGATGAAATAGAGGATACGCTCGTGCTCGCAGCGAGAGGTGGTGAAATGGGAGCAGGGAGAGGAGGTAGACCGTGTTGCGTCCTAACGCGGATATAAGCTTCCGTCGTGTAGGGCTTGAAGAGGGCCTTTAACCATGGTTCGACTACGGCAAGACCCTGGTCGAGATAAAGTCCTCCGATATAAGACTGGGAGAATGTCGTTCGTCAGCGAAAGTTTCCCGTGAGAGTGTGATAGTGGTGTGCAGATGTGCATACTTACCTCAAAGACGTCAGCTGCCCAGTACCCGAGTCAATCGCAAAGCGATGCAGAAAAGAGAGATTCACCAACCTTGTATGTTGATACTTGCCCTTAAGGTGATTGCTTGTGCGGGGTGCAGCCTCAGTTGAGCGGGCAGCTCGTATCTACGAGAAATATCTGCCAGCATGGCGTTGCCGACTACAAGGGCACGAATTTTCTGGAGCATTAATGAAAATCAGTTTGGGAATAAAGGCAGAGCGGAACGACAAAGACGAGACGTACCGTGGAGGGACCGACACGTAGATTAGGGTACATTTCGATGAGGAGACCAGTGATGACGAGACCGAGGACTGTGTCTCCCAAATGTTCAAACCTGTGAAGGGGGGATCAGTCTCAACGTCTCCGATATTGCGCCACCTCGACACCAATTATTCACAGCTTCTGCGGTGGTACAGACCCTTACTGGATCACAAGGATGAACTAACGGACTCACTTCTCGTTATCCGGACTCGGATCGTCAGGATGATCCTCGAACACATGGTTCGGGCGGGCATAGAAGCTACGATGTGTAAACATCTGTATTTTAATCTGCTCGTCGTTGATGGGCGGGAGCGGTGGAAAAGGATGCTCTGCCGTGAAATTGGGACGGAGGGGGAAAGGCGGACTGGGCATTTCGAGTTTTAGGTCGGGTAAGCAATGCGAAATTGAGTAGTCGAGTTTGTAGTCGAATGACGGTGGGATGGGTTCGGTAGTGTCGAGCGTCCGGTGGGGGTCAGGGGGGAATAGGTTGGAAGTTAGTCGCCAATCCGAGTAGGCACAACAGACGCCAGGGGTCGAGTTTACACGGGGAGACGGAGGGGGTCGTGTTCGAATCAGTGCTCTCAAGCGAGGAGAACACCTCAAGTGTAACACGCATTTTCGGGTACCCATAGCTAAACAGGGGTAATTAGAACCTCCGAGTTGCTTCCAGGGCTCAACTATTTTGGTTTTCTGTACGGCAGCTGGAGCCTCGAGCACATTTCCAGGATACACTTGTTCGCCTTGGACGACACTCCGCGGAGGCGAAGAGCACAGTGGCTAACAGCAATATTTACCCCGGGATCAGGATTCACAAGTCTATCGTGGTACCGACTCAGAAACGTGAAAATTTCACACAGCTCCCACTCCAACACGGTCAGACGGTGGTAGAAGGCGCAAGATTGGGCTATTACGGTTGGATTAAGTTACCAGCCAATCACGGTCGGTACCCTTGTCCAAGCTCATCGTTGAACTTTACAGAGCCCTTCCCGGTTATGTCAGTGGTCCAGAGATCTCGAAATGGTCAATGTTGTTGAAACAAGACAAGCTAACTATAGCCTAGTGCTTCAGCCCGCTTCCTCAACCGCAGCTGCCGAAAGAGTCATAACACGATGATGGCCCTCGCAAGAATACTTCTTCCCTGCGGAATTTGTTAAGTGGGTTTTTGAGAACTTTGGAAGCAGTGGGATGATGTCTTGTCCCACAGCGGCAGCGCTATCCGGAATGTTGTCACCATCGCCTTCTACCAATCCATACACGAGGCACAGTTTGGTCATTCACCTGGTACTGTATACTCACAGCTGTCACGCAAGCCCTTCTTAGCAAGAGATGCTTTACGTGCGACTGGATAATCGATCTTCAAACCAAAACGTGACTCGAGCCATAAATGACTGAGCTAGCCAAGTACAGTACGACGGAGCTCCACAGTACAGCGAAGCTCCTTCCAGCACCCTTCTTCCTGAGTCCTCCGAAAACGATATTGATATTGTAACGTTGCCTCCCTTCGAAGGCCGCACTTCGAGGTCCCAGATGTATCCCACGTATGTGCACCCTACCTCCGCCGTCGTTCTCCAGTCCGCAGGCCGGCGCCATCGTTGCAGGGCAAAAATGACCAAGTTGAAGAGGTCTTCCTCATTCTTACTTTATATTGAATTCAGTCTGTTGGCGACGCACGAGGTAAGCAAATATTGCCCCAAAGAGTGGCTTTGAACTATCGTCGTGTTGGTTTATCGACGGTCAGATAGACCAAGTTGGCAGAGTGATTGGCAATATCGTTGGCATTGATACTATCTACGATCGCCAAGTACTCACGTCCGGGATTCGTCAAATGGTCAATCCAGGATTCATTGGAGGCTGTTCCCCTGTGTTAGGTCTTCAAGATTCGGAGATGTTGTTTCAAACGGACTCTGGGGCGGGGGAATGGGGTAGCTCCGAAGTTTGTGCGCTATCACAGCGGGTTTGGAAAAGGGGACGCTTGATTAGATCGTTCACCGGGATCCTATTACAGCGATTGTTCCGCCTCTTTCCCGTGTCAAGAGTAACATGTCTGGTGCACCTGACGTCCATTTGCTAAGCGCATATGTTGAAGGAACGTCACAGACACGAAATTACCCACTGGATTTCGAAGAAAATCATGGATACGTTTCGTGGCAATGCAGCGGCCGAGCGTCGCAGTAACGGTGAGCTTACCATGCCCTCGAACAGCTCCTTCGACAGCTCCCTTGGCGCATTCTAGTCAATGGGTAGTAATTCCGATATTACCAGATGATCCCATTGTTTTGACGTTTCGACTCGTCGGTAGTAGCAGTGTAAAGGTTCCTATGGGCACCGGAATAATGATGGGCCGATCGTTAACAATACACAATTCACGTCTTCTCCTCGTCTAAATCTAAGGGTACGCAGCGGGCGAAAACACCGACTCTTAGTCTATGCAGCACCATTCTCTGCCTGTGCTTCCGCGGCCTTTAAAGCTTCGAGCTGTAACATCCATTAGTATTGATCTGTTGACCCATATTACTCAATAAATTCACCTTAGCCTTCGCCTTCATTGCAAAGTAATCCTTGTGTAGCCCACACTCTGTCTTTTCCTCTTTCCCCGCCCACCGTCCGGCGCGCTCACCGGCATCTCCCTCCGTGCTCTTGACGGTGCTATGCCAGTCTCCGACGCTCTTGTACCCCTGGTCGAGCAGCTTGTTGCGTGGGACATCATTAGCCTTGACATAGGCCTCGACCTGAGCGAATTTCCAGGCGAAGAGAGGATTGAGCTTCAGGAGGCCAGTGGCATCTACTTCGAGAGGTTGGAGAGATGCACGATCGCCACCCTGGGACGCTCGTCGACCGGTAATGACGGCGCGGACGTCGAATTCCTGATAGGCACGTTGGGCGGGTTCGACCTATGATATCGATCGTTCATCGCACACAGAACGAAACGGAAGCGATGGCCCGGATGCATGGGATTTTTGGAAACACTGGCACTGACCTTGACGGCGAAATCGTAGGTGTCTTCGTTCTGCTCCCAAAACTTCTCTCCCCACTTTTTCTCGAAGTCCTGAACGGTCTCGCACCCTTCGGGCTTGAACACGTTCACCTTGACACCGTATCGTTTCTCAACCTCTGCGACAAGTTCATACGTCTCGGGGAAGTGGTGGAGGGTGTCGATGAAGATGAGTGGGGGTTGGGAGATCGGTGAGATCTTAGAGAGCATGTCGATGGCGACAAGACCTGTAAGACCGAAGGCGGTGGTTTGATGGAGACCGGGGAGGTGGGTGAGTGCCCATTGGAGAATTTGCTGTGGCTCGAGGGGGCGGAGGTGATCGTTGATTGCTGCAAGTGTCCCTACGTCGAGAGGGAGCTGGAGGGGTGTGTCAAAAGTGGCCTCGGTCATCGTGTTGGACAGGCTATGGATGTTAGCGATATCTTTATAGATACGCCAAGAAAATCAGAGGCATTATTTAAACCGTATAAAGGGGAAGCACGGAACATATTTTTCTCTTGACGTGTCACGGTGTGAGATGCTCACTCCGAGTCAGGACAGACTTTGTAATCACAACCACCTCTATTCCGTTACACTTCGTCAATAAGTCGGGTTTGCGAGTCCCTAGGCGATATTTTCTGGCACTCGTGGAGAGCCTTCTGTCACCGTAGACGATAGCCGGTAGCGAGGTCCGAACGAAACCGAAACAAGATATCGTTACAACCTATCGCAGCCAAGTTTATTGTAAACGACAAATGTACAGCTAACTATTCGGCATTGGAATATCGGGAGACTAAAGACTACTGACCTCCCACCGAAACCACCATGGAGTACTACAAACCGCGCCCGGAACAACAACCCCCACCACCGATACAACCCACCCAACCACCTTCCGCAGGCTCCGTTCCATCGACACCCGTAGCGCCAATAACTACTCCCGCAGTTTCGGTCGCACAATTGGCAACTGCGATGCCCCTCGGAGCGCAGGCAGCCAAGAAACCCGACGGACAGAGGGACTACAAATACACCCAAGAGATCTCTCAGATGGTGTGTACTGCTTAGCCTTTGGGGTTCAGTGCATGCCGGGGCAGCTAAAGCGAGTGTTTGGTACGATAGATGTTCGTCTTTGGGGAGATCCAGGACCCCAATCATGAGACCGTCAATCTCGTCGAGGACATCGTGCGCAGTCAGTTAATCGAACTTGTGAATCCCATTCTTGTTATAGCCGTCTGTGAGTGTCACTTGACGCAGTCCCAACCTTCAGATCCTCCAAGCACGTGCACTCGCCAACCGCCGGGGTGCCCGTTACCTCACAGCCGAAGACCTCATCTTCCTCATCAGACACGACAGAGGCAAAGTCAACCGTCTCCGCACATATCTCTCGTGGAAAGACGTCCGGAAGCACGCCAAAGACGGTGGTGGAGACGGCGGTGGAGGGGTGGAAGTCGAGACTTTAGAGGACGGCGCAGATGGTGGGTCATTCAAGCGCCACCAGTAGTAACACCCGTGTCTGACCTCCATCTGCTCCTCAGACAAATTAGCGTCCAAAGCCCAAAAAATCACAATCAAGCTCCCCTGGGAAATCTCCACTATCTACTCCGAAGTCCTCCGTCAATCAGGACACCAATCCGACGACGAAGAAGACGAAGACGATATCGAAGCTCACGAAGCCTCCATCCAGCGCTTGAAAGAAGCCGACGATGCGACGAGGCAAATGACGAGGGAAGAATACCAACATTACTCTGATTGTAGACAGGCTAGTTTTACCTATCGGAAAGGTCCTATCCCGCTGTGTTCTTCCATCCAAGGGTTTTATCGGCTGACGATTGGGATAATTGCGTATTTAGCAAAGCGTTTCAAAGATTTCCTAAATCTCCCTCCACATCTCGACCTTAAAGCAAACGATGACACGGTCGATATCGTCGGCTTTCTCGCCTTCGAAATGGTTCGTTCCTTGACGCTGGCGGGCCTCGACGTCAAGAAAGCCCTTGAAGAATCTTACCTACGGGACGACTATACACCGTCTTCGTCCTCGCCCCTCCTTGGAAAACGAAAGCCTGCAAGCATGGGTATGGACGGGGGTAAACGCGTGCGAAGAGATGGCGGACACGGGGACGACGAGGACGAAGATGCCGAAGACGCTCCATTACCGACGAGCTCGTTGTTCCTTCCACCCCCTGAGGCAAGGACAGCGTTGCGGCCTGAACACATACAGGACGCGTTTGCGAGGATGCAAGGGGATTGGGCACATCATCGGAGCGCAGGTATGAGGAATTGGAGAGGAGGGTTGGTCAGGACGAGAGTCAGTTTAATTTAGGCCAGTCGTACGTCGAGGCGCTATTGTAGTTTGCATATTTGTTGTATTTCTACTGCTACATTGTCTGACAAGCATTGTACATAGTCATAGTCATTCTTTTTACACTCTGTACAACCAGTCATTTCATTCTATCCGCCTTGTTTGAGATCAAAACCATACCTTCGCCGAGAAAGAGCTACCCTCTCTCATCAAAACAACAGACTAGCAGCAACGTCTACGTTGCCACCAGTAGAATCTAACAACCTGATCGCCTCCTCCCTCGTCGTGCCGAGATCCACGAGCGCCTGAATACCTTCTTCAGGGTAACCCGACGCTCCCATGGCTCCTGCACGCAGTGCAGGTCCCAAGGTCTGTCCAGCCCCAGGAAACGATGACGGGCCGCCACCAGGCTCCGAGGAAGACGAGGACGGCTGACTAGAATCCAGCGAAGTATCCGAGTGTTCTCCCGCATTCATTAAACGCGCTTTATCGGGAAGCTCGTGTTCAGCGAGGAATTTAACCTCGCGTCCCTGGATGCGGAGGACGTTTTTCTCGAGGTCTATGCAGGCTTGGTGGGCTTTGAGCATGTCAAGTCCAAGAAGGAGGTCGACGTCCCGACCCTGGTGTGCATTGGAGTGGGTGGATTAGTACACAGATAACGATCGGGATGGTGACTAATGCAGGGGGTGTTGGGTGGGGAGGGGGGATGACACATACCTCCATAACGGTGAAAGAACACGGTAAGTGGAGACCTGCAACTTTCAATGGTGCGCTGTGCACTCTTCCCAGGATCTTGGCAGTTCCTACACCCTTTGCAATACCTGCGCATCGTTTGTCGATGAGGCGCATGATTCTGTCAAATCGAGGGAATTGGTACGTGACACACAGCAAGGGATGTGAGGAATAATATGTCAGACGTACCCGCAAGTTTCAGCGCATTCTGGGCTCACTGGGTGAAAATGGGTTGAATGGGATGGTCGGCGGGCAAGGGGACAAATGTACTTACTTATTGTAGTCTGAGCACCACTATCCACGAACGCCGTTACAGGATGTGAATTTACCTCAACCTCGACACTACAAAATCCAGTCCTCGTTAGCGAGCCCCATCGTACTCCCCCCAAAGACCACCAAACCAAAGGGGACCCGCTCACTAAAGCATAGTAACCCTCCCAAATGCTTCTGGGCTCCACTCAAGCGCATGTGCCATATTCTCAAGGACAGCCTGCTGCCTAATAGCCTCTTCTATCCTCCTCTGAGCTTCAACGTCGAACGGGTCAGCATTGAATAGCTCGATCTCGCGTTGGCGGGCTAGATCTAGGTCGCGGGAGCGTTCGGAGATTTGGGCAACGAGCTCGGCAAAACGGGCGGGGTTGGACTGCGCCGCAGCGGCTATTTCGGGACTGTTCTGTGCAGTGGAAAGGGTGGTTAGAAGGGGGACGGAATAGAAGGGAACGAGTTGGGGAGGACGCACGCACTTCTTGGAGTTGACGCATCATGGCTGGATCACCCAAGAGTTGTAACCGCAGCATCTCCGCGTCTTGGGGTACTTGTCTATAACGCACCAATATAAACAGCATTAATCCAGGGCCGAGAACACAAGGTTGCCAGGATGGAAGATGAGGAAACGGATGTACGGAGAGACCGAACGGAAACCCACCTCCCGCCAGCAACGTTAACTTTTCGTCTGAGAATCACCATTGCGTTGTCTGTCATACCGAGGGCGCTCATCGTGCTTTTCGGATTGGTGAGCTCGCGTCCATCAAAGGAGATGGATTGCTCGGAAACGGGGATACCAGACTATTTCGTGAGTGGTGCACATGTGTCAGTGCGAGAGTCGAGTTGCAAGTCAAAGTCAGAGAATGATCGAAGGATACCAAATGCAAATGGAAGATAGTCACGTATGTGTGTGTGAGGCAAGGACACGAAGAGCAAAATACGACAAGGATGCAGCGTAGATGAGAAGGTCAGTGGCTCACCTCGGCCTCAAGAAGTGCCATCACGTTCTCTAGGTCCATATCCGGGTTTATATCGACGGTGGTGAGCGCGTTTCCAAGGTCGTCGACAAACGTGACCCTCATGGCGTTACTACCCGTGTCAAGATTCGACTAGTAGAGGGAAAGTTACTGCCAGATGGTAGTGACCCTGCGCTATCTACTTGTAGTATGACTGAGGTCGATGATCGGCGGGCGTGGTTGGGGTCACTGGGAAAGGAAGCAAGTGTGAAAAGGGAAGATGAACGAGTTATGGGCGGCTGTGGGCTACCTGTATTATATAGACCAAGGATGCTGGCAAGCAAGTACTGCAGCCACGGTTTTGGTTCTTGATCAGGAAGGTGTTGTGTTCAATTCTTGAATCTTGTCGAATACACGTCTAGTTCATACTGCACAAGAAGGCCGTCCGCGTAGTTGCTTAAGAACGAATGCGATTCCTCAAGAACTCAGTGGAAGTGCGGCGCGTCAGACTCCAACTCAGCTTGACATCTCGCTATGCAACTACTACAGCACTCACGAACGCAACTACACCCTAGTCGGGTATTATAGAACACAGTGAATAAAGAAAATCATCAAGAACCTCTCTGAAATAAAGCAACTACACATCGTCGATCCCCCTACTTGGTAGGCAGTCACTGGATAGTCTATTGTCGAACACCACGTCCACCGAATTTACTTCTCGCAATTCCAGAGCTGTGGTTAGAACGAGATCCCATGCTGAGCAAGCCAACGAAATCGAAACAACCAAGAGGGACTCACAACCTCGACCCGCCCCCGCGAATATTCGACATGAGCGCGCTCTCCAGCGCGGACGCAGACAAACTCGCATCTATCACGCGATCACAATCATCCTTCGTCAATGTTACATCCTTATGGGCCAAAAGCCAGAAATGCAGTCCTCACCACTCAAATCACTAAAACTGCTCGCCGAACTCCCATGAGTACTCTCCCCTTCGCTCACCCCTGCGGCTCCTAGCGCACTAAATCTTTGATGTGTGTGGGCCTGGCCCCTCGCGTTTCGCACTGAGACCGTGGGTGGGGAGCTTGACTTGGAGGGAGAGAGGTGTCGGTGGATCGGGGAGATTGCGAGCGGTTGGGGTTGAGTGGTCTGGTGGACGTGGGATGGAACTTGTGTTTGGGGTTGAGATGGAATGTACGAGGGACGGTGTGGGGAGGACTGGTGTTGGTGTAACGGTGGTGGTGAGGGAGAAGACAGGGAGGGGGACGGAATGGATGGAATAGAACCCTGAGGAGAGGACGCGCTCGAAACGCTCGCGCTGTGATCCCTGTTCCGGGAAATTGTCGTTAGATCTTCATGTCGAATTCCCAATCCCATGTTATCATTAAACCTGGTTTTAGCAGCCGAGCCGAGCACAGGTCCGGGCTGGCCATTCCCACCAAGATTCGCAGACATGGTGATCGCAGAAGCAGGGAATGGCGCACGCCCATGGATGATATCATCTCCCCTCGCGTCTTCACGTCCCTTGCCCTTCTCAGGGGACAGGGGAGACCCCACCAACCCCACCCTTTCACTCGTCATCATCTTCTGCAGCTGTGCAAGCTTCCTATCGAGATGTTCCCGCTCTTCCGCTTTCCTCTCCATCTCCTCCTCTTTCCTCTGTGCCAGCTCCTCTTCGCCACTCGACTCGCTCCCATCATCATCAGACAATGGTGAAGATGGGCGGAGTGGCGCAGATAGCGGACCTGTAGAACGTTTGCTGCCTTGCAGTGTCGCAGTAGACGAGGACGACGTCTTGCCGTGCGTCGGGTGGGCTTGTCCCTGCACAGGAGCATGCCGAGATTTGGAGGGTGACTTATGCGTCAACGAATTCAAACGCGCCCTGACGCCCAACGGCGTCGTCAACCTCTGACTCGCAGAGAGTCTCCGTGCGCTGAGTGCACTTAAGCCCGCGAGCTTTGCGGTGCTGGGTCCAGAGGGGATCTTGATGGAGAGGGGGGGTACTGGGGGGACGGGAGTCGTACCCGTCGAGCGAGGTGCAGGGATGGCAGGGGAAGATGGGACGGGGGCAGGGAATGGAAATGTGGATGCGGGTGTAGAGAAGACGCCTCGGATGTCTTGGAGACCGCGGAGGTCCTCTTCGTAGCGGGCTTGGGCGCGATAAAGGAGGTAGGGCAGTGGCACTTCTAGATGGGTTGCAAGGCCTTTCCCTGTCCATTTGTATAGAAAAGGATGAGGTGAGGACATCGAAAGGGCAAAGTAGGGAGGGAATGACACACAGTCCGTCCCGCCGTTGTCACTCGTCCGGCTCAGTGCAATGACCTCCCATAGTATATTCGCTTTCTCAGCGTTCCATTCTATCTGAGTCGGGCATCTGCTTCAGTTCTCTGAGATGACACTGGACCGATGTCACAGATACGCTCAAGGTAGGAGTACGTACATGGGGAGGATCGGGGTATGGGTTGTCGGGTCGGTTGTAGGGAAGCTGTACCACGACGCGTACCCGGGGAGGCGTATGCATTGGCGCGATCGTGCAGAAGTGGTAGATTCTTATTGCTGAATCTGCAGTAAAAAATGACAAGAGGCTGGGTGTGTGAATGATCAGAGTCAATACGCGTTCGCGACTGACGATGCTGAGTTTCCCTTTCAACATTTCAACCACGTGCCACTGCAATGCTCTTAGATCTACTCCTTCAAATATTATTCAACCTCACGACAGCAGATTAGTAGCCTTCAGGAATCAGGAAACCATCCGTAACTACGTTAATGCCCGACCCAAGCTTTCTCGATGTCGAAGACGAGGACCAACGCCAAAAACGAATCAGTTCGTCGTTCTATTATCCCTATCTCTTATCCATCATCCAACTCTTCTACTCGCTAGGTAGCCTCCTTGAAAGACTAAATGTCACCTCTCCCTCCGCATCGGCCACTGCTGGCTCCCCTCTGCACATTACCGACGATAAAGTCACCCCCGGACCAATCAAACCTCCAAGCGAACGTGTGTCTCTTGCCAGTCTCTCACCTCTTTCCTTTCCTGATAGTTGATTGCACGCAGTCCTAGCACGCATCCAAGCCTTCCTCCCTTCCATAGAAGCCTCCAACAATGCTCTCGCACGGGAGAACCCGGAGGACATCGATATCGAGAACGTAGGAGAAGACGAGGAGCAGTACATCGAGATGGTACGTGTCTGACATCTCGCACACATCCACATCACATTCCCTTCTTCTCTTCCACATCCTCTCCTTTCTATACCCCTGAAACAATTCCACTCACGAGATCCCAAAGAACCTCGGTCTCGGTGTATTCGAATCAACACGCCCAAAAACTAGGTCAGGCTCGGAGGACACGTCTTACTCCTCCGAAGAGGAATCAGAATCAGAGTCGAACTCTGATATCGACGACGATCCCTCCTCGGTTTCAGAGTCGGACTCCTTCGACTTGAGCTCGGGAGACGACTCCGATCCTGATGACGACGACGAAGGCTCTGATTCGGACACGGGCTCTTCTGTACATATGAATATCAGTACTGTTGTTTCCCGCCAGATAAAGCCCCTCCCGAGACGCGTGTCTCAGCAGGCAAAGATAGAGGTGCTGAGTTCACTTCCTGCACCAAAGAGGGACGCAGACGTCCCCTGATCTCCGTTGATGTACTTATCGATAGCCAGAAGCCTCTTAGCTGTGGACCTTTGGATGTGCCCTGGAGCCATGCAGACACATTACTATCATGCTGCAGGAGCTCTCCAAAGAGTTCATTGAACACGGCCTCACCACAATCGCATTGGGTTTGTATAATATTACAGAACGTATCCGACTCCAGGGAACAGGTTTTGAATACTTTTCCAGGCAGCTATACTATACGGAACGAGTATGCACGATGTATTATATACCTACACGAACGAATTAAGTCAAACAAAAAAAACGATATCCCGACACCAAACCCATTACCTCCCCAGCATCCCCATCCCACTCCCATCCGAAAGGTTCGCCATGAACGACGACCAAAAGTCGTTATCGAGGAATATATCCGAATTCATGAAATAATTCGGGTCACTCATGGGGAGATTTGGAAAGGTCTGCTGCGGGTACATCCCACCTCCTAGCCCTCCTCCCACAATCACCCCTGGCCCACACCTCCTCGTCGCATCAGTACCCGCACTCCCAGCAGTATATCCCATGGCACCTATTCCGCTCGACCCACTTCCGCTCCCGCTCCCGCTCCCACTCCCGCTCCCACTCCTACTCCCACTCCCGATACCACCAGCACCAGCACCAGCACCAGCACCTGACGCACCAAAATCCCTAGCAGCCATACTAAAGTGCTGCAACATGGGCCTCGAAAACTCCGACGGCTCTGTCTCCGATTTCTCCAGCCTCCTCCTGAACGAACGAATGCCCGCCTCTATCACCCTCGCGCACTTGGCGGCAATATGGTCCTGCGAGCAGGCAATGAGCGATAGCCTCTCTACCACCTTTGCTAATATCGAATCCGAGGACCCTGGCAATGGTTCCCCCGCGTTTTCGAGGACACTCCATTTCGAGAGTATGACAAAGATCGTGGCAAGGGTCATCATGCTGAAGAAATTATCAGGTGCCGAGCTTAACAAAGCCAATTCGGGCCTCGAGAGCGCCGTGATCAATATTCCCTCGCTGAGCACTAGCGCTTGGTGTCCCCATGTTCTTGCGAGGTTGACACCGTTGTGTTCGGCAACAAGGAACCAGGGGTTTTGGTTGTCGTTGTTGGTAATCGTGGTCTTGGTTTGCATGAGTGCGTGTACGAGGACGATGAGTCGACAGGATTGGTAGTAGACTTGGAGCATGTGAAAGTAGAAGCCTTCGTGTTCTGCTAAAACTGGGCGTTAGGTCAGGTTCATAGAAGACCACCAGAAGTAAGGATGAGCGGAGATGATGGAGGACATACGTGGAAGTGGGCCGATGAGACGTTCGAAGACGTCCATGTGCATGAGGAAATCTAGCACTTCTTTGTAAAAGACGCCAATCTCGGAAACCGACCGTAGACGTATCAACAATCCTTGCTGGGTAGTGACGAAAAGGCGAGAAATAAGGGTTAAGCGCATGTCTCGGCTTGCACTAGTGCTAGCGTGTGAGGTTGTATCGAGGGCATCATATATCAAACTCGCACAGTCTGATGTTGGTTCACGTCCTGTGCCTACGCAGAGCCTTTACAATGGCCAGGTAAGTGAGACACACTCACTCACACACAAAGACAGAGTCCACCTACATCAACTCGACGTTGGTAAGCGCAAACCACTGGAATCAAGGATGAGGTGGTCAGCGCATGTCCCGAGACCGATCTGGGTGGACGCACAAGTCGCGCTTTATCGAGCGCTTCGATGAGCTCGGCGCCTGGTGGCTCGTTTGGCTTTTTTTGGCTGCGAAGCGTTCGTGCATACACCGTGGCTTCGCTAAGCCGAAGGTTCATAGCCATGCTGACAGCCGTTGAAGCTATCAATCTCCCGTCTCGTGGTTCTTTTGGTGCTGGGTCACCAACTGGTTCCCATAAGGAGAGGATGAGGATGGCGTGAATCGCGTCCGTTGAAGGAAGCGGGTTGAAAGCTTGTTTGAAGATGACTTCGTCGGCTAGGCGGTAGAGCTGCGGGGAGACTATCGAGCGTATTGAGGGCTCCAGATGTCGGGACGCGACGCAACATTGCGCTAGGCGTAACAAAGGCCCTTCGTTCCCAAGGCTCGGCTGTAAGTTTAACCAGGGGTTGTATCGATCCTCGAATCTGCATCGAACGGGTTGTACGAAAATGAGCGGGTGACGAGGGCCAAGATGTGGAGGAGATACACACATGTCAAGTAGGTAGTTAACCTGCTCGCGACCGAGTACGTGAAGGAGTGTCTGATCTACTTTAGTCCGTGAAGACTCCACCATGTTGGTGCCACTGCGTGTCAATGCCTGCATGGCCAACATGGGGACCATGCTCCCGTCAAAACCACCAGGGAGTTTCAGGAACCCCCATGGACTGTGTTTTTCGGGTAGTAACCGCTCCGGCTTTGAGAAGTCGACGTCTTCCACATCATGTGGAGAAGGCCTGAACGGGGGCAGGGTATCAGAGGGAGGATTCTCCCAAGCCTTGGAAACTCTTCTCGTGTCGTCTATTTGGACGTCGTGCATCTTTTTACCGGTGGGCATTGACAGTCTCCTATCGGGATTAGCTTGGGGGTGCACCTCAGACGGATGACCACGTGCAGAGGAGGGGCCTGGTGAAGGTCCAGCGCCATCCTCAAAGGAGCAAGGAAGACTGAGGACTTTACAACGATGACATTGAGCACCTGCACTGTCGCCGTCTAGCATCTCACACCGTGTCTTGTGTTTGCGACATGAGAGACAAGCCTGTGCAGCCTTGGCGCGTTTTGCGGGGGCAAGACGGGGACTATGACCTCGTTTTGAGCCGGTGGATGGTTCGCTGGGGGAGTCTGGTGTTGCCATAAGAAACACTGCGACTGTGATAAATTTCGGGTGGGTGGGGTTCTTACGGGGTGATTGATTGTCGATGAGTAAGAACTTGTTAGCATCCTTTCAGCCGCTGTCAGCGAACCACCCCTGCGTCAGCGAAACGGCTGCGGCTAATTTATGTAATGACGACCGCTTTAAACCCCGCGATTGACCCCTGTTTTAACTGGTCGACGTAGCGACATGAAACAAATCGTCTGGAAGATGGGCAAGTCATCAAGTTGTCCCTGCAAATGAGCAATTGTGACCGACTTTGAGGCTAGTCTAGTATGTAGTGTCCAACAGGGGCCTCTACAAGCGCCCAGCGAATACCGCTCCCGGATCAGAGTCGAAACAAATTCCTGAGAATGTTTGCACGCGATCACACAGGCGCCTGACAATCGGCAACGATCACGTCAATGTCCTTGTCCTACACGGTCACCCTGATTCCCTGCGTTTCATGGAGCATGGTTTAGAGGATAATGCTGCAGAACTGGCAGCCGAGGTCCAGAGCTTTGTGTCGGATTTGATGATGCGCCCAGATCGAGAGCAAGTAGCTTCGGAAATCGATGGTACGACCTTTATTTTGTATTGCATGATCCAACCGATGAATACACCCCCCTCAGTACTGCGATCTATCTATGGGGATAACGCCATACATCTCTGGCATCCCTCAAGGGGCGCAAGTCCTGAGCATACTTCAAAACACAGCCCTGCACACAACGATGAGAAAGCAGACATGATTCGCTACGTGGTTGCTCTAGGGTAAGTAAGTTGTTCGTTTCTGCCCCGCGATCAACGAAAGTTTCACCTCTTGAATGCTTCCGACGCCTGCAGCCTTGCATCACATGAGGACGTGTCTATCCGCATCCTCGTTTCTATCCCTTCTTCATACCCTTCCTCGAGCCCTCCCCAGCTTCAGCTTCTCTCACGATACATCGGCGCCTTTGGTATCGATTCACCTCTTTTCGGATCAATCCTCCGCACTTTCATCTCAATTTCTGGGGTCGAGTGGTCCCCAGATACTGTCTGCGTGTTTGATGGACTGCAGAGTATACTCGAACGATGTGAAGCTTGGTATGAAGACAAGTTAAGCATAGAAAAAGTGGGCGAGCTTGTACGAGAGGATGTTCTAGCACGCGAACAACCGCAACAAGAATCACCAACAGAAATGGGTTCAGAGGAGCCAAGAATACCCCGACCAGCACCACCTCTTCAAGATGCGGCTCTTCCGGAAGGAATCAAGCTCATAACAGCTGTACCGATCGTAGACAGGAAGAGTGTTTTCGTAGGACGGGCATGTCGGATATCCCATCCGTCGCAGGTCCTCGAGTTCCACAAGTATACTGGTTTTTGACCTTCTGATGCAGTGCACTGTCAGGTTCCGCTGATCCTGAATCACTTGATGTCCGATCGACATATAGCCCGCGCGGCTCATCCAATCATCAACGCCTGGAGGTGTCAAGTTGGCAACGTACTTCATCAAGGTAGGTTTACTGCTCCCCGGGCCATGCGTTAGAAAACCAACGTATACTTTTTGGTTCAAAAAGATAATGATGACGACGGCGAGACAGCGGCGGGGAGTCGCCTCGCCCACCTTTTGTCCATTGTAGTGAGGCCTATCAATCCTCTCGCTCTTACAGTCCTCATGATCTACTTGCGCTTCAGGAGATTAACGACGTCCTCGTTGTGGTCACGAGGTGGTTCGGAGGGATACACCTCGGTCCAGATCGGTTCAAGCATATCAACCATGCTGCACGGAATGCACTTGAGGTCGGAGGGTTTTTGGACCAGAACGAAGATTCGGCAAAGGGAGGAAAGAGTGTGACAAAGGGCCGAAAACGCTAATCTTTCTGTTCCGCCTGGGCATGCGATTGCAAGTGTCGGGATACTTTGAATTTCGCTCTGATATTAGAGTGGTCCCAATACCTTGGATTAATATTCCCCGCCGGGAGGATTCTTGTGTGCCTCAGGGAACAATGTGGTGTGTTTGTACACCATCTACAGGCAAGGTCGACATGAATCTCCATGGCTTGTCGAGGTGTGCAAAAAGGATGAGACCGTATGATGGATGAACGTTTGAACTTGAAGGAGTTGGCTGTCACTGTGTATCTCTAGCCGTCGGCTATTCCAGACTTGAGAATGAAGTCATGCAAGATCACCTGCTGTACAACTTCCCAGCCAGACTGTACAGTTCCCGTCTGCACACGATGCCACTTCGACACCCGCCATCTTCTCTGTACTTCAGAGTCCTCGCTCCCAGAACGTTGGCAGCAACCTACCGCTTCAGAAACTCACCAACCTCGGCGTTGTGGTATAGAATGGTTAGCACAGCGAACACAAGCGTGGTATGTCCGTCGCACTCACGCCATTGCTCTTAATTGACAACGGCTTCGTCAGTGGGGGTTGAAAGACCCGAGTCTCCTCAAAACACAAGGTTATATCGATGGAAAATGGGTAGGCGCGAATGGGGGTGGAACAATTCTGGTCACAAGTAGGGTGATGTCGCCCGTATATCTCGAACTTGACTAATGACACATAGACCCTGCGACCGAGGAGGAACTCGGTACAGTTCCTGAGATGGGCCTTGCAGAAACTCGAACTGCCATTGCTGCGGCTGGGAAGGCTTTCCAGACTTGGCGCAATACAACGGCCAAGGTCAGCCGATTACCGCACTCCGTCTTGGAGTGCGCGTCTGATGGAGTCGTATAGCACCGACACGATATACTCATGAAGTTCTTCGGGCTCCTGAAAGAGCACGACGACGACCTCGCTAGGATTATTGTGTGTTATATCGATTCTCATTTGGTTGTTCCTCACACGTCCTCGAAAGACACTAGAGAATGGCAAGACTTTGACGGAGGCCAAGGTGCGCTATCCGCTCGTTGTCCCATACTTGTTCGTCAAAGGAAATGTCAGGGAGAGAACGCATATAGTGCATCCTTCATCGAGGTAAGTGCCATATACCCAAAACCTCTGCCGGCTAGATCTTAGGCAATCTTTCAGTGGTATGGTAAGCTCTTCATTCGGATGATTAATGAAGAAAATAAAAAGAAAAAGCTATCTTACAGCCGAGGAGGCCGTTCGCACGTATGGCGGTAAGTCCTCCAGAAGCTGGACCCCCAGAGTGTCCACATGATCATTTCGTAGAGCACATCCCGTCACCGTTCCCGAATTTACGGAACGTCGTGATCAAGCAACCTGTTGGTGAGTTTGAAAATCGCTGCCATCGTTGGCCCTGACCGATTCTTGTTCGATAGGTGTTGTGTATGTATCACCTTCTTTGGCGCGTCGGACAAGCTTCATTGTCATGTGACAGCTCGATCCTAACTCCTTGGAACTTCCCTTCTGCCATGATCACCCGGAAGCTCGGCGCAGCATTAGCTGCAGGGTGCACGGCAGTCATTAAACCATCGCCTGAAACACCGTTCTCTGCTCTTGCCCTTGCAGAAGTATGTTCTCTCTCTTGATATCATGCTCCGACATAACGAGTCCTTGTCTAGCTGTCTCAGCGAGCAGGAGTGCCCGATGGTGTCATTAACATCGTGACCACCCAACAAAATGTTCACGAAGTTGGTCGCGAGATGTGTGAAAGCAAGACAGTCAAGAAGGTCTCATTCACTGGCTCAACATCCGTTGCAAAGGCATTGTATGGCATGTCAGCCTCTACACTGAAGAAGTGCGCTGTTTTCTGCATTCATACGTTTCCGCTCATTTTCCTTCTGTACAGGGTATCGATAGAGGCCGGAGGAAATGCACCCTTCATTGTCTTTGACGACGCTGATATTGAGCAGGCCGTGGAAGGTGGTCCAAGTTCCATGATGTCTGTTCAGAGGGTGCTCAATACGCGATTGAAGGTGCTCTCGCGTGCAAATTCCGTGGTTCAGGTCAGACATGCATCTGTGCCAATCGTATCTACGTCCAGTCCTCTGTCTACGCCGACTTTGCTGCCCGGTTAGCCGAGAAAGTGTCGGCATTCAGGGTGGGGAACGGTCTCGACGAGACTACGTATGTCGTGTTCGCAAGCCTGCTATGTGGAGCATCGTGTTGACGCTCTCATAGGACTCATGGCCCTTTAATTCATGAAGAAGCTATCTCAAAAGTCAAGAGGCACGTCGACGACGCCGTTTCTCGCGGAGCTCAAATCCTTGTCGGCGGCCAACGTATTTCTGGAGCGGGCACGTTCTACGCGCCGACTATCCTCTCTGACGTCCCTGCCGACGCTGTCCTCAACTCTGAAGAGACTTTCGGGCCTGTTGCGGCGCTGACGAAGTTCGAGACGGAAGAAGAGGTCATCGCGATGGCGAATAACACAGATGTAGGCTTGGCAGGGTACTTTTTCAGCAGGGATGTGGGACGTGTTTGGAGGGTTGCGGAGGCGCTAGAGGTAGGGATGGTTGGTACCAACACGGGTTTGATCAGTAATGCGACCATTCCGTTCGGAGGGGTTAAGGAGAGCGGCCTGGGTGAGTTTCTCGTTGTTCATTTCTCCTATGTACTAACCGAGTTGCAGGACGGGAGGGAGGTCATGGTATCGAAGAGTACCTGAATCAGAAGCTGATCGCTTTTGGTGGTATTTGAGTGCTGGCTAACGAAACATGTTCTTGATCCTTGTACACCAGATGTCGGTTACTGTATCAATACGACGTGCACGTTTTCAAACTGATAGGACAACGGAAAGACACAAAGTACAACTAAGATGCAGCATGTTGACGACCGCAGAACATGTTTACAGCTTCGCCCGCTTGCCCTCCTCGATGACGGGGTTCACAAGAGTGCCGATTCCGTTGCCCAGCCACACCCGACAGTCATCACCGTTCTTAAGGACAACAGCAGGCTTTCGTGCGAACCCAACGCCGGCAGGAGTTCCGGTCAATATGACCGAACCAGGCTCGAGGGTCGTTGCTTGAGAGAGGAAAGCGACGGTTTGGCGGACACTGAAGATCTGATCCCTGCAACCAATCTGGTCAACGAAAGGGCGCAACTGTGAGGCGGATGGTAAATTACTTGGTGTTACCATTTTGAAGAGTCTTTCCGTTAAGCGTGCAAGTGAGAGGGACAACTTGAGGTTCAGGAATAGCGTTGTTGGAGACCAGGCAAGGCCCGATAGGTGTTGTGTTGTCTGTGAAACTATGAGCACGTAGCTTATGACTGCGATGAAATGGCTTACCGAAGCTTTTGGAGAAGCCCCATTGTGTAGTGGCCAGCTGATGCTTGCGGAAGGAAACCTGCCGTGGGCATTAGCAACGCCCTTGGATCACAAGGGCGATATACCGACGTCATTTGCACCAGTGTATCCCAAAACATAATCAAGGGCGTCGGCCTCAGAGACGTTCTTGGCGGTCTTACCGATAACTATGGTGAACTCGACCTCGTAGTCCGAGAGATGTTCTTCGACTGGCTGTGCGGCCTTGGGGATGTAAATAGGTGCGTTGGGACCAATCATGGATGCAAGGGGTTTGTAGAACAAGATAGGCGCACTATTTATTTACCGGGTGTGCGCTTCAGTTGAGCACTCGAAAATAACATGGCCATGTCTTCAGAGGGATAACTCACGCGG
Organism: Gyrodon lividus; assembly: GCA_014904945.1. Lineage (NCBI taxonomy): Eukaryota > Fungi > Basidiomycota > Agaricomycetes > Boletales > Gyrodontaceae > Gyrodon > Gyrodon lividus. The sequence continues at coordinate 1,028,415 of MU127421.1, forward strand.
GTTTCGCCATCTTGGCCTCAGCCTAAAGAAGAGCATGAGAAAAAGCAGGTCGCGGGACGGCAGAAGGAACACGAACAGCATGATCAGAATAGTTGAGACCCAAGCAGCGGACGACCTTGAGCTCCTCGCGAGAGAGCGGGGAAAGGAGCTCTTTGACTGTCAAGATGGTGTTGGTCACTTGTGCAGCGGGGTCAAGAGCCGAGCCGACGATTTCATATGCTTTGATGGTCTGCTTGTTCCAGGCAGCAAGACCCACTGACTAGATGTGAGGACAACTCAGTGAGTCGCAAAGTTTGACTTACCATCAAGCTTTGGGTCGACTGGCTGGCCGATGTGAACCTGTGCGGTCTCTGCGGCGACAAAGCGAATGAGACGCGTCCATTGCTGGAAGGTAGGAGCGTCGTGAGGTCAGTTTCACTTACAAAATAACAATACGCACTGTTTTGATGGGAGCCATGGTGGTTAGCGGTGAGGTCTTTTGTTTGGCAGCTGGGAAATACGCACTGATATTATGTTTGCCTTAAGTATAGTCGACCCGAGGCTCAAGTTTTTCGCAATCGTAAATGCGCTCATCCGAATCCCGCGTCACGCTTGGGTCACGTGGCCCCACCGCGGACCTATAGACGCCCGTTTTACATCAACAGTCTCTTCAACTTTGCTTGCTATATTCATATCCGTACCCCCAAGAATTACCAACACTCACCCTCCTCAGCGATGGTAGCAGCGAAAATGTCGATGAAGGTCACTATCCAAGATGCACTCGACGACGTGCGCGCCTGACCGTCCTTTCAGGAGATCCACGCTGACCATTTCATCCTAGATCAATTCACCTACCTCATCTTTGGGGCGTCGATCTCGTGCGCTTGCAGTATTAGAACAGCAACTTGCATTGGCGTGTGCCCCAAACGTCGAGGATGACACGATGCACATCTTTCTTGAGCTTCAAGACACTTTCGAATGCAATGGTGAGCGACGTACGTTCACGTTGGCTGACATATTACATTGTTGAGGAATTGGCGGGTCTAGTTCCCTCCAGGACATTCTCATGGGTACAAACAGCGGCGTCGCAAGTAGAGTCATTGGCAAGTAAAGCTTCCAGCGATCGTACGTCAACTCCATACACCGTTTGTTCCCGATACCGATCAAGTAACATAGTTGATCGAGAGATGGAACTGAACGCCATATGCTCGCAATTGTATCAACTGCTATCAATCATACAGGGAATCGTCCTACATCATGTAGCAAGTAAAGCGTACCTTGGCCGCCGATATCTTCTTGAGGTACGGACTGTATGGTACACGGCCACGCAACTACAAGCTGAGCTCTTGAAGATTCTGGTAGCCCTCTTGACGACTTCGAGACATACGTCCATGATAACCCAATCATCAGGGATGGGCAGTTCGATTGCGAGTCCGTCACCTGACAAGTCCTCTTCAGTGGCACACCTTTCGTCTGCGATCCTCGACACATTATTATGCGTCCTTGTCGACTCATCACCCGCTCTTCGCACATTCGAGGAGATTAATGGTGTCCAGGCCGTTGTTAAAATATTGAAGAGGGCTGGGACGCCACGAGAAGTCAGGTCAGTGACCGCTTTCCTAGATCCATGACGAAACCTCATTCTCATTCAAGGATGAAATGCCTCGAGTTTCTCTACTTCTATTTGATGGATGAAACAGGGCTACATGACACTACTGCGTTGTCACTCATCTCACACTCCACACCCACCTCCCCAGTTTCCACCCACCCAAGCACGCCAATACGAACATCAGGTCCAAAAATATTTCCCCGGCCGGCCTCTGGTGCTTCCAATTCATCCTTCGCTTCCTCCTCGTCATCTTCCTCATCATCAAGGTCGACAACTTATTCGTCTTCACAATTGTCAACTTTTTCACTCGCGACAAACTCAAGTCGCACAAGTGTGCATAGCAACCGAGCACCTTCCCCAGTCAAGAAATCCTACTCTTCCCCCACAATCCCTTCAGACCCACACACGCCTCCCAGCTCTCCCCCTCCCATTCCTGCGACGGCCAAAAAGACGCCACGGCCGATCAACTCACAAACACGACCGATGCTAATGCTCCGAAAAGACGTTGACTATGAACCTCAGAGCCCCAAGAAGGCGCAGGTGGCACGTCTCGGCGTTACAGATAGTTTCTTGACGCCGCGTTCCCGTGAAAAAGCGATGAGCGGCCAATCCGAGCCCAACTCAAGCTCTACGTCCTCATTACGTCCGAGCGAAACACTGGGGTCCGGGGACAGCCGCGAGAAAGCAAGCAGACACGAGCGGGTGCGAACAACGGATGAGAAGAAGGAAATACTGGGTACCATGCTCGGAAATGTGGACGCGCTTGTGGAAGGAGTACGCAAGGCGGGGATCTGGGGACTATCCTAAAGGCATGAGGTACAAGGTAGGCTTGTTACTCAAGGCACTTTGCTCTCGGCTCGCTCTGTTGTATTTTACCTGGTGGGAAGTGTCCTCACTGCATGACCTTAATTAGCTGGTAATGATCACCTGTTCTGGTAGAACCCGAGTAACGTCGACCTCCGAGTCTACCTGGCACTGCAGCTCTGCCGAAAGATAACCATAATAATAATTTCGATTTTCCTGTTTTCGTTGCGTTGTCCGACGCCACGAGACAGCAGGGCGGCAGCTACGCAGTCACCCGCAGGACTCATGCTTCCTAGTAATTGCAGGACATGACATCGAAGTATGCAGTCCCTGATCACAGGTCGCCAACCATCATGATGCTGTATTATCCAGTTTGACCAGTTTCAAGTTGGAGCCTATCTGGTCTCGGCGCCGAAACGACCTGTTTTCTCGGTAACTGGAAAACCCGAAACATTGCGACACAAGCCAGTTGGACAAAGCTGGCACGACGCTGGTAGAAAGCGCTATTACATGATTTGGTGATACATTGTTACTAGGACTCTAAGACTGAGTCAAGGTGGAGCGCGATTGTGTAAACTCCGTCAAGAACTTTTCCTGCGCTCTGACCACAACCTTTGCATGGTCAAGAGATAGAGGCTCGTCTCTAAGCATCATATGTGCCATTCAGTATACGGCGGAACTCCGAGTCAACAACTTGATCAGAAACTCACAAAGAAAGTGCCAAAGCTTGCGCAGTGCGAACGAGATTCTTGATAGTTCGACCTGTGTCAAGAACAAGTGAACCATCAAAGCGAAGCGAAATGATCAAGTTGCCTACCATTGAACTGCTTCTGGGCGAGCTCCTCCAGATCTTCCAGCGAAATGTAGCATCTCGGTTCCTTGCCATCTAAGGCGACAAATTCATCTTGAGATCCCCAAAGAGGGAGCCCTGCTAGCTCGAAGAATTTGCGCCAAATTGTCAGCCGTGCGGCCATATCGAGTTCGGAATATTTAATCGCTGCGATAAATTGGAATTAGCAACAACGACTCAGTTTTTTAGAGCCTACCTATGGAGAAACGAGAAAGGAACGCGTCGTCAAATGTATGGATGCGGTTCGTTGTCAGGAAGAGCACACCGCGGTGGTACTCAAGGACCCTAAGCGCTGCCGAGACGAGAGCGTTGCGCTCCATTTCGTGAAGACTCCTTTGCTCCAGGAAAACCTGCAGAGATGTGATTAGCTATCCCAAATTCGACTTGAAAACAACTGTGGACTTACATCGGCCTCATCGATTAGTAGCACAGCATCCCAAGCTGTTGCAAGCTGCACGTCATGATATAGAGAGTCAGACCATCAGGCCTCCACAAATAGGCCATACTGCTCACGTTCAATATATTCCGGAGGTTTGATTCAAGACTTTCGGGATTAGTCGTTAGTTCCCAAGAAGCGACATTATAAAGAGGTCTTTGTAGATGTTCAGCAACTGCCTCCGCAGTCAGGGTTTTGCCTGTTCCTGGTGGACCATGCAAAACGGCGATCTGGTAATGGAGTGAGATACTTGTCATGCTACTCAGAATCGCAGCTGACCAGTCCACCCCCTTTCCCACTGATGACATCTGTCATTAATTTCTTCGATGGAACGGAGTTCTTCGTGACGTTCACGAGACCTTTGATCAATGCCTGTGAGGAGAGGGTCAGCTCATGTCTATGTCGTACTTCAACATGTGCACTTTACCTTTGTATCTTCGTCTAGGACGAGATGATCCCATGCTTTCTCATCAAAGGTGACAGGACCTATGTCGTCAACATCGAAGCTCTCCCAGGTCTAAGTGGAGCTCTCAGCATGAGCGATCATGCACTAGCCTATCAAGAAGGAATATTACCTTTTTCTGTATATCGAATCCGTATACTTTCCCGGGAAGCAGGTCCAGGTCTTCTTCAGAAACTTGAGGGATTTCGTCACTGGGGTTCTAAGTTTCCAGTCTCTTAACCAGAATGAATATAGCTGAACATACGATGTATTGAGGTATGCACCACGATCGTCGTAAGCTACTCTGTCGACGACAATTCGACGCTGATGTGGTGCTTGTTTGTCATGTAGAACTGGTGAGGGTAAATGACAGGCTTACTCCGTCACCTATAAACAGCTCACATTAATTATTTTTGTTTGGCACTAAATAGAATACTTACAGCATCTGTAGTGCACACCCGACAGTGCAGCGTATCGTTTTCCACGAGCTCCATATGACAAGTGAAAATACAGTGAAACAAAGCAACCGATGCCTCTTACCAGCAAGCGTCTCGCGTACATCATCGGACAAAATCTTGCATGCCAAATCCGTAATCGCCTTTGTGCCCTAAAGGAAGAAAAAAATCAGCCGGAAAGCAAGGCATGCGACCGAAGTGCTCTAACAGGGTACTTGAGGATTGTGTAATTTACGGGTTCTTTTGCATAAGCAAACCCGTCCCAACACAACCTCTTACCGTAAATCATGAAGGAACTAGAACAAATTTTCATACAATGCAGCACATCCAGATCGTGCACGACACACAGACCTCATATCGGAGTCGTAGACGGCTTCAGTAAGGGTGAAGGCGGTCTAGGAAGAATTGTCAGATCCTAGACAGTTGGTTAGAGACGTTGCTTACCAGCTCGCTACCGTCATCACTGTAATATCTCGCGTCTTTCTCAAAGTAATACACGAGTAGGTCGAAGGCGATGTTTGAATAGGTCAACTGAAGCGCCAGACGCTCAGCTCTGTGAAGGAGGGCACCTTTATTACCTTGGGTCTAAGTTGAGGGAGCAATTCCAATTCTTACATTGGCTTGAACTCCTCCTCGATCAAGGACCGGAGAACGCCAGCGTGCTCCACCACGTCTGCAAGATAATTGCGTGCGTTTGTCTCGGTTTTGTCGACTGTGGCTGTCGTGAGCTGCTTTTGTACACGACCCGGGGAAGTAAACGTACACGCAAGTGCGTCAGTGCGACCAAGCTCCTTTGCTTTCTCCATAAGAGGCTTGCCACTGAGCGAATACAATGCTGTTCGTGCATCTTCAAGGTGGGTTTTCAAGGTGTTTCTTTTCCTGAAGAAGTCGGTAAGAGAACACTCCGGTTGTGCATCAAAGAACTGATCGCCAATAGCAGAGCTACATGTTGGATTTCAGTAATGCAGAAGCTTCGAGACAGGTCACACGAACCGAAGGAAATCCAGAAGTGTGACACTGAAATGACTGATGACAAGAGTAGGTTCTGCTGTGTCACTCGTCAGTAAAGGCACGCGGCGTGACAGGATTGGGGCGAACCAGATTTTGTCAGATAACGAATGTTCAGGTAGAAGTAGTTTTCCACGTCAACGCATGGTGCGTCTCGCTTTATTTTTGTAGGGTCAAGTGGTAACCACTCCCCGAATATACCCCTGTATTGAAAAACAACGTCAGGTCCATATATAACTTGGCTAACGGATGGCTTGACTGTTGTTGCCAGCGTTTGAGGTAGTGGTGGGCAGCTTCTTGGGTCTTCTCTAAGTCTGGTTCCTGAGGAGCGGACGCCTCTTTCACGGAGCTAATAGCGTTCGCCGACGTTGTATCTGTAGTGACATTGGAATCAGACATGATGTGGATGCAAGGGAATGGGAAATCTACTTGAGCCTTATATCTCAGAGATGAGCGCCAACCCATTGATGATGCAGGGTAGCAAATGCACGCGCAGACCACGCGGACCGCTCAATCAAGGCCAATACGCCTGGAAGATTGGAAGTTCGAGTCAACTCCTGTGCATACAGGCATGCAAGTTGGAGGTTGCTGTGTATCTAGAACGAATCAGAATCAGCTAAGCTATATTCCTGTGGGAACCCAGGAATTAAGATGAGGTCCTCTTAGGGGCATGGGCACATATAGGCGGCTGTCTAAATTCATGGTCGCAGATACGGTACAGCAAGGATGTCACACTTGCGATATTCCTCAAGGCCTCGTGAACGATAGGTTCAATTGATCAAGGGGACAAGGAAGAAGTAGTTGGTCGTAGTGCGAGCCTAATTATTAACGTAGTTGTCAATAACTAATATTAATATTATTTGTCGAGTGACAACGCCGAGCTCATTTATAAGCAAGGCAGCAAAGGCCGCCGCTCGGAATATTCCGTGGCACGAACATGAATCAGACGATTGTGATCGCACCATTTGTGAACTTGCGATCCGCAGGTCGTGTCATTAGTCATCATCACTACTCGGCACGTCGTCATCAACTATTTATCCAAGTCGTTGACTGTTCCTAAAACTTGTACTCAGTCAAAAGAAAGTCATACATGCAAATGCCCAAGTCTCGGATGTCTTTGATCAGGTTAGTTTCGCAATAAATATTGTCTCAGCGTCATTCATTACATCCAGCCCCTCTCCGTGCTTACAAAACCTGTCGAAATTGTTCTCTATCTCTCTCTCCCGACTTTCTTTTTATTGTCCTACCTCTAATGTATCATTCCATCGACAGGTCTACCTCCGTGGCTGCCTCCTTTATTGGCGCCTCTTTCAATTTCGCCCTTGCTGCTCAACTTTTCGGCACTTGGCGGTCTCTTACATGGGAGCCAGAGAGCGAATGGGAGGGTTCAGGGTTTTCGCTCAACAGAGATGGCGCACGACTTATTTGTGGTCTCTTTTCGGCCTACTTTGCCGCTGCGTCTGCTATATGTGTGTTTGGCCTTGCGGGTATCGTCAAGGTTAGTCGCTCGACTTGAGGCCATATGGTCAGTCACAATCTTATTCACCCTTTAGAACATACCGTCATTCGTTCGAATCTATCGCAACTACTTGATTGGCGACTTCGCGTTTTCATCTCTCTTTGCGGCGCTCGTATCGTCGGCTGCTTTCGACCCGGCCTCTCGTTCAAATATTTGCGAGCAAATATCTAGACAGCCCGACCTACTCAGGGATGTCATCGACCTGGGGCTTACTCTCGAGAACTGTGAACAATGGTTCGAACGTGGCCTCATGTCATTCATGGCTGTACTCGTTCTTCTGGCCGTAATCCGAGTGCGTATAAAAATTCGTAAATAATAGATTCCCAAAAATAAACCTAACCATTCTCGGTTTAAGCTACATTTCATTCTCGCTTTGTCACGATATTACGCCCACCTCGTCCGCAGCCATGATCCCGCACTCATTGCGTCAGCGCAAAACAATGGTTTCATGCAACTAGAGTGCATATATCTCCTTCCCGATTATTCGACGGCGGCGAGTAAAAAAGACTCGCTAGAACCAAACGGGGCCTTTGTTAATGCCTCTGTTTACGCTCCCGTGCCATCAGCACAAGTGTCTGATGCGCTGCGCGCGAGTGCTACGGAAGCTTGGGTAAGCCGAGCCATGCTGCCACGTCATGGAACCCTGCCGTCACATCCCGTTGGAAATAATGACTTGCGCCCCATCCGTACCATTTTGCACCACTCATCACCGATTGGCCCATCCCATCAGGACGGCGAGAAACTCTAAGATCATCTATCTGCTCCGTTTCATTTTCACGAAACGGAAAAGGACAAGTGGGGTGCTCGTTTCGTTATATCTTGTTCTGGAAGACCGAAGCTCGAGACGCAACGATAAACCAGTGTAACATTTGTTAATATGTTGTTTGTGCTCGTCTAGTCATCATCACTATCTCATCTGTACGATAATCACAGTTATATTTAAGACAGCATGTTTTGTGCCTCAATCCGGTTTTATGCTGAAACTTGAGTGCGCATCGTAAATATGTATCGAGTCCCACTGTCAGTCTCTCCCATTAGTTGGAACATAATTGATTCCTGCCTATCAAGCTGTTAGCTTTTGTATTGGAATAAGTAAACGAATTGCGTAGTTCTACCAAAGTGCGTCTAGTAATACACCAGTCATCGAGTTCCCACCGCGAGTGGGGAAATACACTAGCTATTAGCTTAGGCTATTATACACCTCGCACACGCGCTCAGCAGTGAGCACCCCTCACTGACTTTCCCTTACCGAGAAGTAAAGCCGTCCACTCGCAGTCACTTGTCTACGAAAAAATGGCCCAGGTCCGAGCACGCTCACCATCGCCTGCGCCAACCTCCGACTCTCTTCAAAAGCGCCCGAAAACCAGTCATCCATCCGAGTCCACAAGCATCACTTCGCGTTTCCATCCCGGGTTACTCGAAGCGGACAACCTACAGAAACTGAACGCGAATTATACTACCAGCGAACCATTCAAGTATGCTGTGATCGATAAACTTTTCCAAGACGAGCTCTTGAAGAACGTAAAGGACGAATGTATCAACCACCTTAGTTTCTCGGAAAAGGAGACGGATATCTACAAGGTAAGATGATGATCGAGCACAAGCGCCAAACGTTGGGTCGAGTCTCCGATAAGACTAATACAATCCTGGCCAGGTCAACCAAACAGGCGATCTCGCCTCGCTCTCGTACCTCTCTGAGGCCCAACTCGCCCTCTTCCCAAACCTCCTCGCGCTCCGTGATGCCCTCTACTCCCCCGAATTCCGCAAGTATGTACAGGGCGTAACTGGCTGTGGCGCACTCTCTGGGACGAAGCAGGACATGTCTGTCAATTCGTATACTAAAGGATGTCATCTCCTCAACCATGACGATGTCATCGGCACGCGACGCGTGTCGTATATTCTTTACATGCCCCTACCGTACGGTCACCCCTGGCAGAAAGAGTACGGTGGCGCATTGGAACTGTACCCTGTGCGCAGGGGGCCAGATGGTCTGACAGAGCCTGAGGCAGCGCCTTCGAGAGTTATCCCTCCCAGCTGGAATCAGTTCATCTTCTTCGAGGTGCAGCCTGGAAAGAGTTTCCATTCCGTCCAAGAAGTCGTAGTTGGAGAGGAAGGCCATGCGAGGCTGAGCATCAGTGGTTGGTTCCATGCAGCACAGGAGGGCGAAGAAGGATACGTTCCAGAGACCGTGTCGCCTGAACTAAAAAGCTCGCGCGAGCAACTCGTATGTCCATCACCCTTCCAGGCCAGATCGGATCACAAACCCCATTTCAACAGACCTCGAGTTCCACTGTATTTACACACTACCCCGAAACCTCTGAACCACCACATCCAGACGCACCACTATCCACAGAACACATTGCCTTTCTCAAGAAATACCTCAACCCAGTATATCTCCAACTACGCACGATGAAAACCCTCATGGCCCAGTTTGACGTCGAGTCGAACCTGCAACTGCATCATTTCTTATCAAATCAACTCCTCATGGAACTTGAGCCCAGTCTACTGGATGCAGACGTGACCGATGGCCTGGATAGCTCCACTCGTAAGGGGCGTACAACGCCTCACAGTGCCGGCGTATCCAAAACTTGGACCGTCCAGGGGCCGCCCCACAAATGGCGGTATTGCACCCTTGACTCACAACCCACCGAAATGGCATCACCAGCCGAAAGAGTTCTCCGCCAACTACAAAACGAGCTCTTCCCCAGCGCTGCTTTCCGCGCATGGTTGAGCGTACTGACGAGGCTCATGCCGCTGAGTTACTCCGTCGAGGCGAGGAGATTCAGACCAGGGTTGGACTATACGCTTGCGACGAGCGAGGAGGGTGACTCGAGGCTCGATGTCGTGCTCGGACTTACACCCCAAGTGAAGGAGGATAAAAAGCATGGAAAGGCAAAAGCTAAGGAGGAAGATGAAGAGTCTAAGGGTTGGCAATCTGGCGAGTGGGGCGGTTGGGAGGTGAACATATTTTCAAAAACTATTAGCGGGTGTGTCGTTGACCCTTATTTGCTGTTAGTGTTATATGGCTCCTCACAACGAGGAAGATGATCCTGCTGTGTACCGGTCTGGTTCTAGCAAAAAGTCAGAGGAAAAAGAAAGACCAAAACCGAACGAGACATCGGCTGGCACTGGTAATGAAATTGAGACGGAGGAGCAGGAGGGTTCCGACGAGGGCGAAGAGGATGGTACTTTACTAACCGTCCAGCCAAGTTTTAACTGCTTGCTATTGGTACTGCGAGACGAGGGCGTACTACGCTTCGTCAAGTACGTCTCGGCTGCGGCACCAGGCTCTCGATGGGACGTCTGTGGCGAGTTTGAAGTAGGCATGTTTGATGGGGAGGAAGAGGAAGAGGTCTGATGGATATTCGCGAATGTGGAATAATATAATGAACCAAACACTTTGCTTTGACTCGCAATCATTGGAATTAACTAGAAGACAATTTTCAGCCCTTGACTCGGCACAATGGCAGCGGACTGCCTCGAAGCTTCGGCAAGAGCGGCCCCTGGTCTTGCACGAGCTTTATGTGATCGATCCTGACCGCCACGGTTCGGTCGTTGTGAATGAGGCCTGGTTGACAATGTTTCTTCGGCCTCCACCTTTTTGGTATCTCCATGACCTTCTTGCTTCACCGGTCGCTGAAAGGGACGCTTCGGGGTATGCTCAAAAGCTTTCTTATCGGTCCTCCCACCACCACCGTTCTGGTCCTGTTTCGCATTTCTTGGACCACCTCCACGCCGAACGGCTTCAGGAGATGCATACTCGACGACCAGGTCCCGTCCATTTAAGCGATGGTTCGATGGATTCACGAGAGCATTAGTGGCATGCTCAATGCTCGTGAAGTCGATGAATGCAAAGCTGGGTGGTAGATTCAATCAGGGTGCCCAAAATAACGCAAAAGCTCAACTAACCCCTTGCATGCACCACTATCTTCGAACGTACCCATGCGGATTTTCCGTATCCAAAGGTCCTTCGGCTTCTCCTGGTCTTTGCTCTCCTCCTTGATCTCGACATCTTTCCCTTTCCCCTTCTCGCCACCTGGTTTATAGTGACGATGAGCTTCGAATAATTGACGTATCGAGCCTTCTGTAGTGTCAAATCCTAGATTGCCGAGAAAAAGGGTTGGTGCAGGGGGCTGCTTTTGCATGCGCAAGATTTTTTGCGCGGTCTTGGTTAGACCTGTCGATGGTGCTTTTGCGCCAGCAATCGTAGCCTGTGCGATTCCCTCAGGGATATTGGCGGCGGGCCGTCCATCAAAGTTATTTCCTGTACATCAACGCATGAGCCCAGTTAAGATGTCTTCCTATACTAGTGAACCAATGCCAATAACGCACCATCTTTGATGAGAAGGTTCCGTCCATCAAGCTGGCCCTCAGAGAGTGTGATAGCAATAGCTTTTGCGTCGGGCGTTGCAAGATCCACATATGCGAAACTAATGCGATCTCGTTTGTTTAGGCGAACTGTCTGTCACGACGTTGACAAGACATCATCGAGACTCACCCCATATTCTCCTCCTTCTTTCCCCGTTTCATGGGCATATGTATTCGCGTGATCTCACCAACGCCATCGAAAAATCCCCTCAAGGCGTCTTGAGTCGTCCAAAACGACAAATTACCGACCCATATCGAGTTCTGGCGTTTGGGCTTGGCGTTTTTTGAAGATTTGGAAGTGGAGGTGGGTATGGGTGTGGGTGTGGGTGTGGGTTTAGCGGCTGAGCCATCGTCGAGCTTCAACTTTTTAGAGGGGGATGCTTGCTCGGATTTAAGTTGTTTTTTCTTCTGTCGTCTTCGCTCGGCATGGGATAGGACGGTTTCGTCTTCTGGGGATGGAACGTCTTCATCGTCACTGGCACTCGAGCTGCCATCGTTTTCAGATGATTCCGTTTCTTCTTGCTTTCTCTTTCTCGTTGTTGGGGGGGAACTGTTGGATTCCGAAGATCCTGAAGACGATGACATTGTGAAATGAGACAGACTGCCAGGAAGCAGTTAGGGAGTGATTGAGTTCGCAAACACGTGATGTCAACGCGACATGTCTCCCGAATCTTGCCTACCCTACAGGATCAGGCGATTTCGACCCAGCAATAACAGTAGTGTAGCTCGGGATGAAATGCGATTAGATCAGCGTACAAGATTTACAACATTAATATACCCCTAAGCTATCTCTGCCCGGGTAAAACCCCAAAGGCTACACAATGCAAACAGTCCGTCCACATAGATAGATAGGGCTCATTGCCCTGGCCCTCTCGAAGCACCAATCTTCCTTCTCCCAGCCTCTTCCAAAACGCTCTTCGGACCGCGCTTTGCCATCGCCCAAACGAAGACAATCACAATAATTGCAAACTGCAGCCAGAGCCAGATCTCCAAAACGAACGCCACTATACCTCGCTGCCGCGGATATTCCGTCGTCATCGTGTCCGACCTGGAGCGAATCGCGACAGTCGAGCTCTCCGCAGAGCCTGGCCGGTCATCCCGTGCATCAAAGGACAAATCTGTCTCACTCCTGTTACGGCTCACTGTGTCCACGACAGCTTCGAAAACATTGGCAAGCCGTTCAGGTATAGGTGTGGACGGTCGGCTAATGTCGATGCTGCTGCACTTTTCCGAAGGAAGAAGCGTCCCCCCAAACCGCCCCTCATTCCAGTGCGTAGTCCGCATTCGTATAGTCTGCGACTTCCGACGCTTCTTCTCAGCAGGGGTTTCGGATTTGACATCTGGAGGGTTCCAAAGGCTACTGCTCGGGTCCCCGCGCCAGGCCCCAGGGCGAAGTCTGGTGCTTCCCTGGGGAGTCGAAAGTGCCGAGGTGAAAGCATCGGCAGATCGCTCCACCTCAGAATGTGCGGGAAAAATGACAGATCGACTAGAAGAAGCAGATATTATGCCGCTAGTATCTTCAGCACCGGACATGATGGACGTCAAGCCCCCAAGACTTGGAGTTCGGAAATGAAGGTTCTCGTCTTGACCTTCCCGATCGTCCCACTTGCCATCAAAGGCGGCCCCGAGCTCACTATCCAGCGTTGGGCGACACGGAGGGTCTCCCATGGGAAGAGAATCCAGGCTCGGGCTTAAGATGGGTGAAGGAGAACGGGAAGCAGAAGGGGTGGCGGACGTATTGCTCGGCTGTGGAACGAATGGCACTGGCGGCAGACCAGGTATCATCAGTTCGAGAACGGATGATGGTGTGCTTTCGGAGGCGGACGAACTGGGGGAATCTGTCCTTCCTCGAGGCGAGTCAAACAGACCAACGACCGATCGCCTCACCTTCGGGTGGGCGACGACAGGAACGTGGTCCGGAATAATTGCCTGCCTCAAGCTGCTCTGCATGTCCGCGTCAATGCCGTCGGCGAAATCGATGGATGGCTCGGCTGATAGAGAACGACGCAGGCTTGCGAATCGAATCGTTTCGTCCGCTCCGTCATCTCCTGCCTTTGGACTCCCTTCGTTGTCCTCGGCAATCCACTCGACACCTTCTCCATCCCCAAGACTCTCATAAACTAGGCGGAGGCTCGCTGCATCCTTCTGCACTGCCTGTAATTGGGCAGCAGTCCTCCCTTGCTGTTCAGTGATCTGAGCATTGGTCTCTTCGAGTTCCTGTATCTTCAGCAGTAGCTGAGAGACGAGGGCATACTCGTGAGTTAAGGCTATCGGAGATTGGACTGGATCGGGGAAGAGGAGGTGATTAGGTTGCGAAGCGGAGCGGGAGAGCCCATTTTGCAGAGACACCCTCCTCGATCGCTCAGGAATAGCATCATCTCCGGAGCGCAGTGGCCGAAGGACGGCTTCAGAGATGTGTCTGCGTCGGTGCGAAAATCTGATCTTGGAAGGGTGTCCTAACCCAAGGGCGTTCCCTTGTGCGGACAGTGCACCACCGGGGGCGAAATCCCGGATCTCAGTCTCCTTGACTTCACTTTCTGTCTTGCCTCTGAGTACACGGAATTTCTCCTCCCTCTCTCGCTTCTTTCTCTCGGCCTCCTCGTCTCTCTGAGTGGTGGTCCCACTGACAACCCTGGCCTTTTCCTCGAGCTCATCGCTTCTTGCACGTGTTTTTTCAAGTTCGTCTCGAAGCCCTTGAATTTCTTTCTCCAGACTTCGGAGTTTCCTCCGGCCGGTTTGATCGGCTTGGTTGGACTCGGCTTCGAGCCTCTCGAGTTTGGAGAGGAGCTCTGCATTCTGATCCGACAAGAGAGCCAGGTCGGCTGGTGAGACAGAAACTCGGCGATGATGTTGTCGAAGACGTGGGGCGCACAAGCTGGGGTGCGAGGACGTGCGTGAAACGTCCGCGGTGTAATAATGAGGTGACTGGGGCAAGTGAGAGTCAGGGGAAGAGGGCGACGGAGCGGACGAGCCTGCTGGTGAAGAAGACGCTGGAGAGGGTGGAAACCGAGCCAAAAGTGCTCTGTGCCTATTTTTTAGCTCAAGATTGTTCTCGTACAGACTCTTGCACGCCGCGGTGGTCACGTTAAGCTCTGGTGCAGGTCAAAGGGTTAACAACGGCATTTCAACAATCACGAGAATGGAAACACACCATGTTCCCGATCTTTGATGATTCCATCTGCCTTGTGGAGAAGATCAGAGAGCTCCTCTCTGGATCGTTCATTCCATTGATCTGATTGTGCTGAGAAAGATAGGCGGGTACAATCTCCTCGTAAGGATTCGACGGAGACCCTAGCACGCTCCCTCTGGGTGAGTGGATCATCCGACGCTGCACGGTACGGGGGTGGGGGAGACGACTTGACGTGGGAAGAGGTGCGTCGAGACCTAGCGGGAGGCCGCGGGCGCGGAGTGACAGACACGGAACCAGCCAGCATCCAAACAAGCTAGCGCAGTGTACAAATATGATTAGCTAGCAGAACAACTTGAACTAGGACTAAGAATGCTTGGTTAGTCAATTTAAGTCCTGTGCTGCTACCTGACGGGAGTGATGTGGCACAAGGAAAGAAAGTAGAAGGGGTTATCTTGTCGACCTTTGAAAGGCTTAATGCCCATTAGACTGAAACCAAAGAGATCCCAGGACTGGGGGTAGGGGAGGTGCAGTGGAGAATTATGTTGAACGACTTTCAGTTGCACGCGGAATCAAATCTGGGCTGCACCGTCGACGTTTGACCATAACCACATTTTTTGTGTTGTTAGTCGTACTTTCACAACGGCCGCCTGGCGAAATGGCATCGCGTCTGACTACGATGTCACACGTAATCAGGAGATTGCAGGTTCGAGCCCTGCGGTGGTCATTTTTTAACTATTTCCCCAATGAAGCGTCCGAGTCCACTCAAACATTTCGTTTTGGTTGTCAGTAGGCAGTACTGAAGTACTGATACTTGTCCAAGAGTCATGCCAGCACAAAGGGCCTTGTCAGCTTGTCAAGACAACTGTGAGGTAAGAGTCGGGTAACTTTGATCAACTAATACTCATTCAAAGATATCGAATCGCTGAGACATGGTCCTCACAAACTGAGAAAGACATGAGAAGTTTCGTCTCAAATGTAAAGCATTACAACAAAGCGTGAGATATGTATAAACTATATGGCCATGCTCTGTTCGATCTCTCCCATCAGCATTGTACCATCTTTGCTACCAGTAAGAACTGTACAGGAACCTTTGTGAGTACTATCGTTTTGCAACAGAAGAAATATGCTTACTGATGGGTTCTTTCGGGTGGAAGTCTACGGACGTGACGGTTCCTTTGTGACCAGGAAGCTGAAGGGCCAAATAAGTGCTTTGACACGCAATAGGACGGGAAACAACGGACCTTGTACAGCACCCGCCCACTCTCGACGTCCCAGATACAGACCATTCTGTCAGCACCACCCACAGCAACGCGTCTTCCATCGTCGTCCTTGCTCCATGCTCCTTTTAACAGCGTATTTTCAAAGCCTGCGGGTGCCCCTTGGAGGACACGGTGTATCCGGGACGGCGAAGGTGAGAAGGGTCGAATGTCGTGAATGATGGTTTGGGAGGAGAACGACGGAGAGAGGAGATACGACCCGTTCGGTGAGAGCGCTAGTGACGTCGGTGTGTCGGTATGTCCGGTGAGCGAGTAGACTTGTTCGTTTTTGCGGACGTCATAAACCTGAAGAATAAATGAGATCAATATTTATATGTGTGCTTGAGTGCGAAACACGTACGTGGATCTCATTATCCAACGCGCCGATGTACACATTCTGACCATCCGCACCCCAGCAAACGGATGTCACAGGGCACCCAATCTCAAAAACCGCAACGCTCTGCTTGCTACCCTCCTCGCCACCCTCCCATATCCTGACGGTCCCGTCATCTGAACCCGTTGCAATCAATTCGATGCCGGCGCCACCCGCCATGGTTCGGTCAAGCGAGTTGATGAGACCGCGGTGTGCACGTATTTTCTTGATACGTTGACCGGTGGTAACGTCAATCGTGTTCATGGTATGGTCGGCAGAAACAGTGTAGAGAGTCGGGGAATACAGTGACCATTGGAGGTCAAGGATGGGAGCTTTGTGAAGGTTTGATAGAAGTCCGTAGTTCGTGTTTGGGGGGTATGTCCTCCATAATGCTATCTGCAGCGTTAGATGATAAAGCGCACATGTAACAACTGAGTTACACACAAACACTTCTGTCGGTCGAACAAGCAGCGATGTTTTGCCCGGAGGGGTCAAATCTGCAGCTCAATATTTCGGCCTTGGCGAGAAAATGAGCACGACATGTGGTTACACCAGCTCGACGTCTCACTCACCGAGTGCGCCCCACTCAAGCTGATAATTGGTGCCTCGAGACTGCTGGTACGTTTTACGCTACGGACAAGACCTTTTTGGCGGTCATCGCCTGATGAGGATATAACTATTTGGTTTCTTGGCGGCGAATCTGAGCGAGCTCTTTTTACAAGCGTGCCTTCTCCTGGTGGGTATGTGCCTCTTTTTGACATGTGTGTATGACGACGAAGAGCGCGTTGAGGATGTCGAGGACGATGAACTCGGACTAAGATTGGGGATGACAACCAAGAATTGAGAAATGTCACGTGCCATGACCCCTGTCCCCTGTACACCTTGCATTGTTTTACAGCACCGCTTTTTCTTTCCGTGTACAAAATGCATGGCTGGGCGTTGGAACAGACGTGTATCGATCAATAGGACGTAATCTCGAAAACCATTGTTCCGGCTCTCCAGCGCTCTCAGCAGTCGCACACGAAATCCTGACATATGCCCCGTTCAGCCACGCTGACGCGCCGCCCACCTCACAGCATCCCGCCTTCCTCTCGTAACGTCGACACCGAACCAGATGACCAGCGAAGCAACGGTGCAGATCGCAAACAGGAAAGGGAACCCTTGCCAGTTGTTATCGGTCTTGTCAATGATCGCCTGCACGACACTCGGCCCAATCATGGACGAGACACGGTTAGATAGGCCGAAAAGGCCGAAAAACTGCAATAGCGGTTGTAAAAGGGAAGGGAGAAAACAGATGAGAGGGGAGACACCATACCATGTTGTCGAAGCCTGGAGGACTTAGCTCGGCCATCATCGTTTGCGAGAAGGCATAGTAAGGTGCTTGGAATAGCCCGGACATGACATTGTAGGCCCTGAGTCAATGTTCAATGGACAGAATTAAGTCGCTCAGAGGAGTTTCATACCAGAATTCCCATGCATTGTGGAAGCTTCGGTGGTGACTTGTCAGAAATCTAGCCCAGAGTACATTTGACCACTCACCCAAGCTTGTTGGTCCAGATGCCGATCATACCCCAAAGCGGGATCAAAATCGTCACGACATTAGTCACGGCAAACTAACGTGAAGATCAGAACCGTTCTGAATGCAAAGGAAAGGACGAACCATTGTCTTAGTATTGATCTTCCAGTAGCGCTGTATGTACCAAAACCCAAGTGTGCTGATTGTCGAAGTTATGGCCTGCGATAAACCGAGATATGTTTGCTGCAAGAACGAGAAATTGAATTTGTCGTTCTGGCAAATAGCTACAAGGGTGCCTGTGGTATTCAACCCCTAACGAGACCATACTCAGTAATGCTACTGAGTACAGTAGAAGGGGTGCTTACGTCTGCCAAAAGGAAAAATGCGACGAGATACACAAAAGTGTACGGCATATGCTTGTAAGTCTTTAGAGCTGCCCAAATCTAACCTTGGTGTGAGCATGCATGGTGTCGACGTAGCATTTGTAAGGTTACCTGCTTCCAGCCGATAGTGAAGTAGTTTTCGCCCTTGGGTAAAGGAGGGCCAGGCCGAGGCAACTGGTAAATAACTGAAAAAGAATATTAACTGACCTACGGACACACTTCGAGATTAGGACACGTACACCACCATATTCCAAGGAGAACCCAATATGAATTATCCCTACGGTAATTTAGCAATAGCCCGAACGAAGGTTATCAGGAACGCACAGAGCCAGGGTATAGTTGTCGACCTTGGGGTCGTTCGCCGTTTTTGGCGGAATGAGAAGTGCCAGGTTCAATGCGTACGTGACAACGTAGCCGATATTACTGTGCGCCTGAAGTGCATGGAATGAGGGCAGGTTCACGGACGTAGCCCGTGGACAAACCGTGGAGATATTACTGATCCTGTTCTTCTCCAGAGACTCTTCCTTCTCATATTCTTCAGCGGACAATTCCCCGTTCTCATATCTATCACGAAGCTTGCGAGAGTGCGGGGTATTGCGAGCGAGGCGAGGGAATGCAGCAGCGTAGAAGACGAGCGTTGCCCCGTATGAGACGAACCCGATGATGTAGAGGACCATCGCGAGTTTCCAGCGCCCCGGAGCTATTCGACATGCATGATGCTCAGCTCCTGCATAGTTTCCACGGACATTACATACAGGTAAGAGCCATGCATGCATATTGCGCAGCCCAGCAAATGACTGTTACAGCGAAAAGGAGCCAACGTCCAAAAGTGCCGTAGTCTCCGGCCGAGCCTATGGTCGTGAAGATAACAGTCATGATAGCGAAGCTTACACCATTTGCCACAAGGACAATGCTTGCGACTGATTTAGTGCCTCCAAACCATGGGAGAACACATTGGCCAGATGCGGTGTTAGCCTGGCATGATGAACCCGGGCCAGCGACAGGGTCATGACCAGCAGCTATAGCCAGGCCCTGGAATAGTGTCTGGGTATAACCAAGAGGACCGACACCCTGAAATGGGATGTTAGCAAGCATCCTAAGACTACCATGAATGCTTACATTGTCACCGTTGTAATATACTACGATCAGATAAGTAAGTCAAACGCAGCCTTTCAACAAGGGAATGACCCACGATAGTAGCTCCAGAGTTCCCTCCTGGTCACTAAAGGCTCATCCTTGTGTACTGCAGAAATGAAAACAGTGGTCTTATCAGCCTTGTCGTCTGACACGGAGTCCGACTTGGAGTCAACAATGTCCTTCACGTCAGCCAGGTCGGGGTCGTGGGTGATCGGATCGTCTGGAGGTGTGACTGTGGACATAGTGCACCAGGTAGAAATCCGACAGGAATGCTCTGAACCTCAGGCCTTAAGTTGAAGTCAGTAACGAAAGCAAGAACCCGGGCCCTTCAGAGTGGACGGTTGAACGTTGACGTTGGAGGTGAAACGGTTGATGATATGGACGCTTCTAAAGGATACGTCTCATGCAGACCCACAATGCTTCTTGTCACAAGACCTCGCCGGTCACGAGAGCCTTATCCAGATTCCAGACGGTCAGATGATGAAATGGCCGCACTCGATACAAAAATCACATAACTCACTGGGCGCATTTGGCCTGCAGGGGCATACGTCGTTTGTGTCGTGGCTGTGTCACCACGAATATGGGTGGCATTCCACCATTATTATTTTGGGTCATTCTGAAGATACGAACTGGCAAGTCCCGCAAGAAGAGCCAGCAAATTCACGATCTCAAGACCCACCAGGTTAGTCCCAACTACTCTATCCTTCATGGACCTCCCCAGCACGCAAGACGATATCAAGCACACTTGATAGCTGCGGTATCGTGGTAGTGCAGAGTTTCTACCCCCAGAACATCCAGCATACCTTTGGAGTGTTTTGGTAGGTGGTAACCGCCCCCCGATATCATCATCATCATCAGCAGCTGAATGATGGTGATAATTTGCAATCGGAGTGCTCTTTCGTCATTCCAACCATTGATGCGATTTGTTTCACGCTAACTATTCTTTTAGTGTGATTATGAAGCTTTGGGAGGCAGAGGACGGCCTGTGAGTAGCCCTTGTCCCGGGCGTCTCCTCCATGTCAACAGGAGGAAATGATGACGGGGGAATGTCCTTAGGCGTAACTAGATTATGAGCCCAACTTATTATAAACTCTTTGAAGATGTATGTTTATATATCGACTGCCTGAAGAATCTGACAAGACCCAATTCCATGCTTCACTGAGAAGAATGGTTGGCAGCATGGACTCGGCGAATTCATCATAAGTTCTTCTGCTCCTGCTTAGAACGTCTTGATGCATGCAACCACTCCGACGCGAGGAATACATCACCCACCGTGACCTACTGGACTAACCGATGGCAGCGCCCTTTGCCTTTGTTCCACGCACGATCTCGAAACAAGCAAAATCACAGGGAGCGCCATCAGCTCCAAAAGCCCTGCCCCCAGCTCCAGCATCCGCAACAGATTCTGAGCCAGAAGACGAAACCACCTCAGGAATTCCTGCTCTTGACAAGGGCAAGAGCAAAGCTGTCGAACCACCACATCAAAAGCAGTTCAACATCGGAGAGGATATCGCGACCCTCATCTCTCTCTCGCTCTCTGATTACAACATATGGCTGGACGACGACCTGCGTCGGAAGCTCTATGAATGTTTGCAATACGCAGAGTCCACAGATGGGGCTGGATGTACGTGTTCTTTTTTGCGTCTCACATAGTTTGCAGGATTCATTGAGATTGTTCTATGTAGTCGTGCCCATTAGTTATCTCATTCGTCGAAGCCCGTTCCATGGGTCTTTAAATAGCGAACCATCCGAAACGGAGGCTGTAAAGGCTCTCCGGACGTATGCAAGCGACACACTGGAAGTCCGGATGTTAGTTTCCACACCATCGTCGTCCTTATGGTATGGGTCAGGGAAGACCTCAAGGAAGAAAGATGTCGGTGGGTATGAAGTCAGGAGAAAAGACTGGACAAGTTTGCTCGACCATCCATCACGAAGTTGGACGCGCGCACAGTGGGACGAAACGACAGTTTATATGGTTTGACATTTTTCGCCTCCCCATCTGGCTCTTCGTCTGATTCTCCTCTTATGCACTAGGAATGCGTACCGACACAGTACCGCACTATCGCTGGCATCACGCGTTTCGCCGAAGCTCTCCTATCACCTCCTTCAAAACTACAAATGCTGGTTCAAAATGTGACCCTGCCTCCCCATTACCTCGACACACCAGGGGACGTACCGAAATGCAAAGGCTATGCACTAGTCACATTCTCAAGGAGGGAACAAAGCGAGAGGTTGCTTCAGAAGTGGCCTTGGAGAAGACCCCTTGCCCCGGTTAATACCATAAACATTCACAACACCGGCACAACACCTGTTGACAAGGAAGCGCTCAAGTTCGGGTTCAGGACGGTATCCAAGGCGCGATGGAATCAGCTCAACGAGGAATATCTCATATATAGGCAACAACTTGTAGAGCAGATGGCAGACACGAACGAGCCTCCAGCAAGGCATCCAGCCACAGTGATGGAACCTGGGGACGTTATCACAGGGGAACTCGAGGAGCCTGCTCTGCCTCCATCTCTTTCCATTAAAACGACGTGGTCCTCACCATACCCCTTCAATTGCCTTGTGTTCGCCCGTAACATCCACCCAGAGACCAACAAAACGACGTTAAAGGCGCTCTTCTCACAAGCATTCCAAGCTGCTGAGGGACAGGTCAATGGCATCGATTATGTCGACTTCAGCAAGGGTATGGACACTGTATGTGTTGAAAGTTCCTTCTTTTCTGGTCTGCGGTGATTAACAAGATTGTTCAGTGCTACCTCCGCCTCGCCTCCCCGCATCATACGACGCTCTTGACGGAATGCTTCGTTGAGCAACTCACAGTTCAAGCTCATGGACTCGACGCCACTGGCAGAATATTCGCAGGAGAAGAAAGGCCGATTTCGCTGGAGATTATTCAGGGTAAGAAGGAGGAGTTGTACTGGGAAAAAGTGCCGGAGAAAGTCCGACGGCAGGCCGTGAACAAGGCCGTGAAAGCCCAGCACGATTCTGCCGCTATGTCCACTGTACCTCCAGCAGGGTCGCAGGACAACGGTGATCGCGGACAAAGGAAACGCAAACGCGAACAATGAATTCCAGATATCCTAGTAGACAGAGTGAAAGCAAACACAGTAATAAATAACAGAAAGGTAAGGTATAGTATACGTGGAAACGAATCATAAATCAAACGATTAGATCATGAATTATTGTGCATGATGGAGGGTAACATTGTCATGTCCGTCGTTTTGGCCTAGCATGGTCTTTGTCGTGAATAATGTCATCTGTCGCCTTCCTGACAGAGTCTCTCTCTGACACGAACAAGAGCTTTTCCGAGTTCGTTGGCACCTTCCCCCAGTGGACCTTCACCCCAGTAAGAGTTCGCGTCCGCATACACGATATCCGCGAGCCCAGTACCGAGGAGTATGGTGCGTAGATTCGGGTGTTGCTTAAACTTGAAAAAAAGCACTTCTTCCATCTGTAATGTACGGGTCAGCCGACCTTATATGAGCGTGAAAGATGGACACACCGTCTTCAGGAACACTTGGCCCCAATCTGGTCGTACGTGTTCCTGGAAGCTGGCAGAAAGCGGGTACATATCGGTCACGTCTGTACAAGTTCGTATACGTTCCTGAAGATCAGGTCGTTCCGGGAACTTCATGGCCTCGAGGAGGTGCAAGGCGGTAGGATACATTTTGTTCTTGTAGAGAACGCGGTGACGCGAGTGGTTTACGAAACCTGCAAATTCGCCTGTATGATCAAACTTGACAGGTGGTCCTCGATCTGGGACCGGCATGACTGGATCCTGGGGTGCTGCTGGTACACTAGGATGTGGCATGGAGGAGCCTCCGGGTGCTGGAATAACCATGGATGTCACCGTAGGAGCATGGTGATGACCATGTCTGCTACTGCTGCTGGAACCAAAGTCATTTAGAATGTCATGCCCAGATGTGCTGAGGGAGCGAAACAGGCCCTTCCGAGGCTTTTTCCCCTTGTCCCTCCTCGAGCCAAATAAACTTCCGAGCCGCGAAAGTGATGGTTCTGGTGGTCCTTGTACAAGTATATCGTCCCTATTTGTGGGGTCTAGGAGCATCGTCAAGTCGTTTGGAAGGTTCGCCAGAACTTGTCGATAGGGTGATGTTCCCCAGACGTCTGCAGGAGGCGGTGGAAGAGGATTATTCCGCATCGGCGTCACGAACGGCGGGGCAGTTGGTGGCCTCAATGGAACATCTGCTGGCGCCACACTGGGACCCGGTTGTGAGACTGAAGGGCCTGCAGGCCTGTAAAAGTCGGTGAAGCGAGGACGCGTTGACCCGGGCGCTGGTTGTGGTTGTTCGATGATTGGAGGGGGAGGAACAGCTGCTGCAGATCCTACTGACATTGGCATTGGAGGAATCACAAGGTCCTCAGCTGGGGCTGGGCTATTGTGTGAGAATGGCTCAGGCATCTGGACCGGAGCTGTTGGCTGGGCAAGAACAGGCGGAGGAGGTGCGACTGTTGGGGCCGGCATTTGTGCAGTTGGTAGTACAGGTACAGCTGGAGCTGGCTGTGCGAATGGAACGGGTTGTACAGCCGTTGTTTGGTATGCAGCAACAGGGACGTATGCCTGTGGCATAGCAAGGAGAGGTTGTTGAACTCCGATGGGTTGCACGACAGCCATTTGCACTGGGGCATAGTATCCAGGGTAAGATGGTTGCACCTGAGGGTCTGGTCCACGAAACCTCGTTAAAACACAGATCTCCATCTCAGCACTGACACGCACAATATGAGTAACCATATGCTGCAGCTGGATACTGTGGAAAGCGAAACTGATCATATTCGCGTTCTTTCCCCTTCCTGCTGTTGTTGAAGATGGACCACTTGGATTTTGAGGGAAAGGGTTCAGGCATGGGTAGGGGATAGGCAAGTGGTTTGGATGAGCCTGACCCCATCGGAACTAGATTGACAGTGGGTCCAGTTGATTATCGTGAGGCGGACGTTTGGGCGACAAAACCCCAGACAACACGCAAGAATCGATAAGGCACCTTGATGGGAAGTGGGGTTCGAAAAATGAACCAGATTGCGGCGCGTGAGGACCGCACGCGCTCTATAGCCAATTCTTCGGCGATGCGGAGGTCCGTGCTTTGGGATGAGCAACAAGTTATACTAGTAGAGAATATGACAGCGAGCACACGGAATCACTGGCACTGCTGGGAGTTGCGCTAGCGGAAGTGTTGATGCAGGTCGTGGAGGTGTAGGGACCTTTGCCGAGCATGATCACGATCCTCTTCAGTCGTAGTATCTAGCAACTATGCCCTTCTTGTATTGTTTCCACGTAAAAAGGGTCTCTACTCGGTAATTATAGCGACTGCGATGGATAATTTTCTTAGACCTCTCGTTAGTCGATGTTCAGCGAAGGTCTCGCGTGTATCAAAACTGATCAAACTAGGTACAAGCAATTGCTAAAATATCAATCATACCGTGGGCCCCTGCGTCTCGGTGGGCTTCGAGATCGAGAGACAGAAGGAGAGCGCCTCCCCCCTCTCCCGCCGCCCCGCCCGCCTCGGTGTGGTGGTGAGTCCCTTCTCGGGGGAGCGCGTCTTTCAGCCTCCCGTGGGCGATCAAAATCACGATCTCTTCCCGCGAGATCTCCAGCTCTTGCTCCGCGACCGCGACCACCACCCGGAGGCGGTGGCTTAGAGTCGCCCCGCCAATGCCCCGCACCCCGACCAGTAGGAGGGGGAGCGTGTACTCCTCCACCCCATCCTGCATCCGCTGTGCGACCAGCTCTCCAGCCGTTAGGTTGAGGTTTGTTGGAAGCAGCGTCTCTTTGGGTCACAGTGGGTGCAGCACCTTTGGGAAGAATGATAGAGACGCAGAGGTAATCTCCTGGGACAAAGCGAAGCTCCTCAAGAGTCCTCTCTTCTTTTTCACGGTCGGTTGGTTCTCGATTTTCACGGTCGTTGTCTTCTGATAAACGAACTGCAAATGAACCCAGAGAGCCTGGTTCTCCCAAGATATCTCTGGAATATACCAAGCCGAGGTCTTTTTGGGCAAAGCGTCCTCTGTTGGCGGCATCTGCGTATATTGCGCGGAAAGAGTACCGGGCGAGGGGATGTCGGAGCTCTGCTATTTGAGGTGCGGCGTTTCGCAGAGTAGTCAGGAGTTCTCGCAGAGTAGCGTCCTTCCTGGAAAGTCAACAGTTACGACAATACAGCACATGGGAGTCTTGAGAGCAGCATACCAGGTGAATATTTGATGTTCATCGGTGATTGGAAGTGTTCCCTCTTCGAATAGCGAAAGTCGATGGAATGTGCCAACTTTGACAAAGGACCGGATAAGAAATGGTGCTGTCTGCGATATTGGATCAGGTTGAAAGACCTTGGTAAGGAAGATATCTGAGCACTGACTTTCTCCCTGGAAATAATGGGTTGTCCAGCAGGCGTCGTAGTCTCGATGTCGCTCATTTTACTTTCCTACGTCACGGTACTGCTTGGCTGAACGCTGAACAACGTGTAAGGTTCAGAATAACAATATTCAGTTGCTGACGTGAGCGTGGCAAAAAACGGAAGCCGGAGCTGGAACGGGAATTTTTGTCCGGGGACCGTCATCATCATGTGTACTCATCCCCGACGTCGAGCCGCTGAGTAATAATGGCTTGAGATCTGGAATCGGTTTTTCACTGCAATCTGAATTTATTTTCCACCGAGTGTACTCGAAGCCTTCGTTGACTACAGCAGCATCGAATGTAATATTCACTCAAAAGTGGTCTAGTGTTCTGCGCTGGGCCCCGTTGAGATCTTTCTTTCATGGTCGCGATCATCGAGCATGTGCGATGAGCATGAATCTGACGGTCAGATAGTGACAGTCCCAATAATTTGCAATAAGGCAGGCGCGATAGTACCTGACATGGAAATATATAAATTTACATGCAAGCTCAGACAACGCCCATACTACGATCACTCTCGATATACATATGGCTGGGGGTTACGAGCTATTGAAACCTGCTACCGTCCAACAACGGCCCTCGCCGCGACAGTCAGGCTACCGCCTCGCATCTGTCGTGGTTATCTTCGCTTTAGCATTATTTCTATTTTTTAGACTCGATCCATCTTTCTTAACTGATGAACTGGGTGTGCCGTCCCCACCTGTGCACGACGAGGCGGACAATCTGGGTCAATGTCCACCCAGCACCGCGCCAGTCGCATACCCACCCGCTCCAATCAATCCATGGACCTCACTCACAGTCAAAGAGATCGCGCAGATACAGAAGTGGTTGAATGCCCCAGAACAAGGCCTCAATCTAACCCTCGGGGATATCGCACGCCCTTCCGATAACCACGTATACATCATAGAGGCTCACTACCCTCAGAAATCCGACGTTCTTCATTACTTGTCTTCCCCCTCCATTTCTAGCCTTCCCCCGAAGTTTGCCCGGGTAGTTATTCACCACGGAGCTGCCCTCGAGCCCGTCGTGACCAATTACCTTGTTGGACCGTTACCCATCGGACCCCAGACCACCCTGTCGCACTTCACAGATATCTATCACATCGATACGATACCCTACAATGCCCGTGCATTTGATGCTCGTGATTGGTCAGCGCCCGAGATATATTCCAAGATGGCCGCCCCCTTGGCTGATGCACTCCAGGTGAGTTACACATAATATACACAACTATATTTTTCCTGAGTAGTCGCCACAAGGAATTGTTTGGTGGCACAGCTGCCGGCCTTCCGAATGATACCCTCGTTACTGGAGGTAGTGGTCCTTTCAGCTTTGACGGATCATTCCGGCGCATGTGGCTCGGATGGCGCCGTAATGCCCCAGGACCATATCTACACCCCCTAAATTTATATCAATATATTGACATGAGCGGCACTGATCCATCCCAGTGGAAGCAGTTGAAGGTCCGTATTTTACCTATTCATCGAAAGTATCAATATTTGCTCATCCTCACGACTAGATTGTCTACAATCACCAAGTCTTCGACACCACCGAATCATTCATGGAAGCCCTTCACAATGGCACGTTGAAGCGTACCTCGTCCACACAAGAGGACCTGGACTTGTCATGGAGCACGAGGAAACGTATTGGTCAGCAACGCGATTTAGATCACCTCCCCGGTCCACGCTCCGTAGCATTTGCGGGACTCAGGTTCAGAGTCGACCGTCAGCTGCAGTACGTCAGCTGGATGGGATGGGGGTTGTACCTCGGTTTCGATAGAGATATGGGGCTCAGTCTGTGGGATATCAGATTCCACGATGGGCGCATTATCTATGAGGTATGCTTTCAGCCTCTTTTTTGATCTCAATTGACCCCTTTCTAGCTTAGGCCGCAAGATGCGTTAGCACAGTATGGTTTGTCGTTTCTTTTTGAACATGGGGAAAAATTCCGTTCAACCCAATAAATTATTGTAGCCGGGAATGACCCTTTCCAAGCCACAACTGCTTGGCTAGACCGCTACTTTGGAATGGGATACGCAGTTCGAGATATGCTCCCTGGATACGATTGTCCCTACGGCGCCGTTTACCTACCTGCGACGACCTTTGGCCTGAGCGGTATCGTATCGAGGGATCGCGCAATATGTATATTCGAGCATGATAGCGAGAGACCACTCACCAGACATCTGGGCTACGACAAAGACGAATTCGGCGCCGTTAAAGGCTATCAGCTTGTTATCAGAAGCATAGCTACTCTTGGAAAGTACGTCCTTCACTGTTGACACGGCATTGCACGATCCTCACAAGTGTTCGCATAGTTATGATTATCGTGAGTGATCCATTTTACTGTGCGCGCCTGCAGTCACGCTGAGAGTCTTTATGCTTTTCAGTGGTAAGTGCTTCGGTTACAATGGTAGTCGGTCCTACGCTGACGATGAGACTAGTTTGATTACATTTTCCACTTGGATGGAACCATCGAAGTCCGGGTTTCAGCATCAGGTTATCTGCAGGCTGGATACTGGGACCCCGATCAACGACATTATGGCAGCCGAGTCTGGGAAACAACGAGTACGTGATCTCAAAAGTCAGTCGTCACTGTCTGACCCATCTTTAGTGGGAAGTCTACACGACCATGTCATCAACTACAAAGTCCGTATTAAATCCGTTACATCTTGGGTTAGATAATTCATGTTCCACAGGTCGACCTCGATGTCGCCGGCCCTGCTAATTCCCTTCTGAAAACGACGACAAGTCAAGAAGTCGTCACTCAACCCTGGTTTGACGAAGATTGGGGGAACGAGGTCATCCAGCAGACGATCACCCGTGAATACATTACCAACGAGGACGACGCGCTCCTCAAGTACCCCGATAACTTCCAAGGCGGATACTCCTTCGTCAACCAGGGGGAGACAAATAAATGGGGGACTGTCCGGGGGTACGCGATCCATCCCGGATACTCACCGATCCACGGCGTAAGTGTCCTGTTGGTCATCTCTCCGAGGTAGTTCTCACCGCTCCAGATATATAGACCGTTGTGGGATCCAAGCGGCTCCTTAAGAATGCCAACTGGGCACGGTACAACCTAGCAGTCTCCCGTCGCAAGGACACGGAGCCATCATCAAGCAGTGTATGGAACATGAACTTGCCTGGTGCTCCTCCTGTCGACTTCCATAAGTTCTTTGATGGGGAGAATATCACCCAAGAGGACCTGGTGGCTTGGATCAACATTGGAATGCACCATCTTGTAAGGCCCCATGGTACCCCCAGACGTGGCTTACTGAGCTAAAAGGATATCCTTACAGCCGCAATCCGAGGATGCACCGAACACGCGGACGAACACTGCTACTGCGAGGTAAGAGTCGCAGATGCCTAGAATTGAACGTTATCGCTATAGTCCCTCACGTTCTCTTAGCTTCTTCTTGACGCCCCTCAATTATTTCGACCACGATGTCTCGATAGAGTCTACGAATGCCATTCTCCTCCAGACTCCAGAGAAGCCAGGCGACCCGTTCGCCTATGAAGACTATGGAGTGCAACCTATGCATTGCATCCCTCAGCCTCCTTCTCCGTTCGAGTATGCCCCTGTGCAGATATTTGATCATGCAGGCGAAGCGGTGGAATTCACGAGCATCGAGGACATGCGTAGATCCTCCGAGCTATATCATCGTATCAAGTTCCAGGCGTAGAACACCTGATAATCTCACGGATATAAAAATATGAACACATGTATGCACTCACTCTAATGCTATACCTTTCTTCATTACACGACATATGGTGTCCAAACCTGAAAGGGTAGTCAATAACACGACAATGTGGAAGGATTAACTTCCAGAAGGTAGTAGGGGGCGATCACGCATGTCCGACATGGGTGATACTTCCCTTCAAACCATCCTCCGCAGAATCGCGGGTCTCCGTTTCCACTCATTCGTACTGTATCCCTATTTCGATCCGCCTGATCGCCTCCTGTCCATGACCTGCCTCGCACACTGTAGGAAACCTCGACCCCGCATGAGACTACAGAGGACAGTCTCTCTTCATGAGGGCACTTACAGAATGTCAGCTCTTCTAGAGTCCGCTTTGACGTCTCTGGAAACATGAAATAGACAAATACGACCTCGAAAGCAGTCCCTACACAGTAGCTGGTTGCGTTCAGCACATCAATGGTGGTGAGCAATAACTGAACCCATGCATGACTAAGCGAGAGTAATCGCAGCGGAGCTGTAACTTCAAAAGGAGCCCTCCGGCCGGGCATAGATCGATCCTTCCGGTGCCGCTACTGAAGCAAAGAGCTCAAGGAATTAAACATACACATTCCCTCACGACATGTTGATCAAAGTTAAGGTGTGCTTGCTCTCAGGTGACACAATGTACATATCGATGCTGACGCGTATTGCTCACAGACACTGACTGGAAAGGAGGTGAGCTCCTGACGCGACTTGACCACGACTTAGCTCATGATCTTGAGTCCAGATTGAGTTAGACATCGATCCTGAGGACAAGGTAAGCCAGAAATGGCCCTGGTTTGGCGGCTATAGACATGGCTTGCCTTGCAGATCGCTCGGATCAAAGAGAAGGTTGAAGAGCAGTCCGGCGTGCCACCACAACAGCAAAGGCTGATCTTTGGTGGAAGACAGATGTGAGCATTGTGTTGTGCACCCAGTGGTGTCCTTCGTCTGAACTATACTCAGGCCTGATGATAAGACTGCGAAGGAGTTTAATATCGCGGCTGGATCGGTTCTCCACCTTGTTCTCGCCTTGCGTGGCGGATTTTAAAGAGGTGGCGCGATATGCGCTTGTATGAGGCTTACGGACGTGCCATCATAGAAGCAACACGGAGGATGTAGGATGCTTGGGGGTGTTATACATCAATTAATCTTCAATGTTCTCCTCTAATGCTCCGTCTATCTGAGTTGCAGAGTTCGATTGGTAAGCCACCTTTCTCTTGTGCACAACACTGATGAAACTAGGTATTCCACCCCGAATTCATGTCTCCGACCCCCCAACGATGTCTGCTCCTGGGAGTAGCCATCTGAAGGTAATGCTCAGTCTGGTGCCTCTTTCAATCAGACGATGTTCTTGGCTCCCGTCCTCACTCTCGGCCAGGTCGTGTGTCCTCCCCGGTATTTCGTGTGTCCACTTGTATCGTGCATCCTTTGATAATATCAAGATACTCCTTTCCGGCAAGTATAAATCCCATCGGTTCCGATCCTCCCTTCCATTTTCCAACCGCTTCGTATCCCGGGTTACATTGTCCACCCTCTCAAAGGACATGACACAACTACTACTCAAGCTGACTCCAATGATCCCGTCATCAAACCTACTCAGGAGGTCGATGTGGGGAGAGATGCCTTCCCCAGGATGATACAGGTTTAGAATGACTTGTCGCGCCCGGGGAGGTGCACCCCTCGATGGAAAGAGGTGATCGTGAAGATCGCCCGGAATCCATGGTTGTAGCATCGTCGATAGCTGGTGGAGGAGCTGGATCAAGAACGAAGGCAAGCCTTTGCCCATCCTTGCGTCGACATCCTCCTCGTTTCCTCTCAAATCCGTCACGCTGCGTCCAAAGAGCATGATCTGATTGACGTCCCGACCGTCAAAATACAATCGCATGCATTCCCGCGCGATTTGCTCCTCCAGCTCCTGGGGGAGGAGGACTGGTGGGACGAAAAGTCCCGGGATCGGTGGAGCAAGTCGAATGGCTACGGGGAGTGAAGGGGTTGAAGGTTCGTCAAAGAGTGAGTCCACATCGGACTCGGGGTCCGAGGATGGGAACTGGCCCGAAACGCGCAAGACCATTACTGCCCAGCGAACGTCTGCCCAGCGAACGTTGGAGATCTTATATTGAGTATTCTTGCATGATATGACGTACCCTCCACGTTCCGATTCTTTGTCTGGTCTCGTTTCTCCTCACAATTGCCCTAGCGAGTCGGTGACTTGAATCTCTTAGCGGTATCTGGGTGCAGGGTAAGTTATGAGGAGGATGTCGTAATCCTAGTAGGCCGCCGCCTCATAGTAGTTCTCCGTGAGAATGCTCCTGGGCGCTGTCTATTTAATAGTTTGAAACTTCCGCAAACCAAGCTCGCAAGCTTCAAGCTTCAAGCACCAACTTGAGTCCAGGCACGAATATTTCCGACATCCAGCATAGGAACACCCGCTCTGTAGTTCACGACTGGTAACTCTGTAGTGGCTACCAAGGGCAAGATCAGGTCATGCAGAGCTCTCCAACTACCGCAAACGCTGTCCACCCAAGTTGATGAACTGAAGAAGAATTGACGCTACAGAATCAGATCAACGAAGGCTCTTGGAGAATGGGTTAGATAAGTAGATGCAGGATTTTGACGGTGTGGAGAGACACCCGCGGCGCTTCCCAGAGGAGACACTGTCAACAATCAGGTCTTCATCCCCGTGTCAGACGACACTCAATCGAGGTGGCCCGAAACCAACTAGTCTGTGTTTCAAGATCGAGGAGCGGTGACCCCATTGCTGTACTTTATTTGTCTATCATAAAGTCAGATAAGCACGAGGAATCGGGGAATAAAACGTATTACTTATTGGTATGTGTCTAGTAGCCCAGAAATCCATTCCTATGATGTCAGGATAAATTACTACCAGTCATACAGAATACCCAGTAGGCCAAAAAGCCAACTTCAAACCGACTCGACTTTGTTTCCTGGCGAAGGCGACATCTGTTCTGGAGAGTCCACGGCTGGAGACACCGGAAACGAAACACGCGAGCACACGATACTTTGTGAGTCATCCGGTGGCATAGTCTCGCTACGCGCACTGCTGAGCGAATGAGTTGATCGCCTCGCGAAGATCATTGTCTTCATTTGAAAAGCTGCACCATCAGAACTTTCTCCTATTTGTTGGGACAGTGGTCGAAGGCTTGAATGGAAAAAATCGTTCGGTAGAAAATACGAATTCAAACAGTGTACATACCTCTGGGGGTTGGCACTGTTCATGGTAACCCGCTCAAATAAGAATCTGGCGGCACGAGCGGTCGCCCGTAATGCATACCAGTAGCTCTCTCTCGCTTCTTCTCCCAGCCCAAAGAAGCCAAACGACACGAAAGCACAAAGGATGTATAACCACCTTGTTAGTTCTATTCCCCCAGCCACAATCGGATTGCTCTGCCACACGACTGCGGGGTATTGTCCCACCCGAGAGAAATCGACGTGCACATTGGACCACGAGATATATGGCTGAACTTGTCCGTTGACCGTACCCAGCACAATCGCAGCAACGCCACAGGGAACCGTGAAACATATCTCCGTTGCACAAAGTGCCATGAGTCGCCAGTAGCAGTTTGCGGAGATGTCACAGCTCGTCCGTAAATATTCATTTAACAGTGCTTTCTGGTAGTACGCAGCCCGGAAGGTGAATGCTATTGAACGGATATATAAGAAATAGATTAAACTCCAACGAATGGGACCCCACCTGCGAGAACAGCTGAAATGAGACCGATGACGACCGGCCACGTACTAATCACAAGCAAGGCCAGGATGGTATCATACGTGGCAGGAAAACAGCCAATCTGTTCAACAATGTTAAAGCGATGGCCTTGTACGACATATTCTGCCGAGAACATTGGATGAGACAAAGTGCCGGGGTAAAAGGGGCAGAAAGCTGACGCAAAGCCATTATAAGGCAGGGAAAACCGAGACCGATAGCCAGGTCTACCCACAGCTCCCGCCTTTTCTGCTCGGAGACCATCAGCGAAATACTTTCATATACAAAACGGCAGCTCACGTCATCCTTATCTTCTCGCAAAGCACTCAGGCGACTGATTCGGAACAGTTTCCGTATAATGCACAGAGCAGACGCTGGAAGGCCAATACTCGCTCCTACCAAGTACCGAGCAGCTGAAGGAGATGGGTCCATGTTTTGAAACATTTCAAACATTCCTACGCACTGATATCACACCATACTGGCACCCAGTTGATCACATTGTCGTTCCAGATAATTGAGTTAATGAACAAGATGAGGCAACCTAGGCTGGTCCATGCCAGATACAGACAGATGCCTGCATTTGAAGCTAACTTTCGCTTGAGTATTAGGAACACTGCAACTGACCGAGTCACTCACTTTGGAGATGCCAACATATTGGTACGGCTGCGAGTACGAATCCGATGAAGGACATCGCAGAGAAGAGAGCGTTTGGGGGGATGTTCGCCATATATGATTTGTCAAGGGTGCGTTTGTGGTTACCTGACTGCCAACTTCACTGTGCAGGATGCAGCTCTGGCGCTGAATGACCCGGGTGGGGAGAGAGACCCAGGTCGACGAACAGATGTAGTCAACTTGAAGGTTCACAATCGGCATCAAGGTACATGTTTAGCCAATTTACTTACGAAACTCCTTTGTTTCGACAGACCCCTCACCAACCTATATGAGCACCTTGATCGTTTGATGAGCCATCATATCAGTTGGTATCAAGGCACATGCACATGTTTGATTTACTTGCGAAACTGCTTTGTTTCGAAAGAGGTCAAAGTTTATACATATAGCCCTCACCAACCCATGAGGCTACTGATGAGCCACGTAAGACACCACTACGGTCATCATGCAGCATGTCTAAAGATATGTATTTCGTGATCAGTGATAACATAACATCAAGTCCAGTGCCCATGGGGTGGACCTGGGCCCAGGGAAGTCGAGATACACAAAGTTACTTGAGCCAACAAGCGCCCGAGAGCACCCGATCCGCGCGCGTGAACTTGCTGAGAACGCGAGAACGCTGCCTAAAACCACGGTTCAGGAGTCGGCTCCACAGAGCAGCGGTCTACACACGTCCAACACCGTGTCCGACTAGCTACTGTGAGCGCCGACTTCCAATGGACACCAGAGAGTGGGTCGACATCGCTGCCATTGGCGGAAATGCCTCTCAGGAGCTCAAGCAATCCGTAGTCGACCTTGTTACCGCTGCCGCGAAAAGCAACAGAGCCAAAGGCCTTCGGGGTTTTGAGCCTGGGATAGCCTCAAGGGTCGAGTGGACAGAAATCTCGGTCTCGCAAAAGGCAGAGGAACCAGAGAAACTCGAAGGTCGCGTTGTATTTGAGATAACTGTGGAAGATGGTAACTTGACAGTGTCCCGTCCGTTGTTAAGAGGTTTACTGACGTGAATGACTTCGTTGCACAGACATGCTGAATGGAGGCGGCACGCTCCACGGTGCTTGTTCTGCTCTGCTCATAGACAAGTGCGTCTATTATTGCATTTATCTGCCCTCGATGTTGTCCCTGAGGCTCTAGCCTGTCTGCTAGCTGCTCGACGATGCCCATCGCCTTACTCAGCATAGCAACGACAGGTAAGGCAGATCTGGGAGTCTCGCAGTCCCTAAATATACTGTTGCATGCACCAGCAGTAACGTACGTCCAGAACTCTCAACTCCCGAGGTGTGTGAGGTCTCGGGATCTCAGGACTGATATTATACTTTTCAGAGGCGACAGGTTGCGTATCGTGAGCACAACGATGACGCTTGGCAACCGTACCATGTCAGCCCGATGTGAGGTATGTGTCCACTCCTCCCCACGGTGTTCGGTGTGCCCCTCACTGTTTCACACCAGATCTGGAACGTTACCCATCACCGACTGGTGGCTTCCGGCGTTCACACCAAGATGTGCGCATCCAACCCGAAGGTGTCGAGTAAACTATAACTCCGTCCAAATGCTGTCATTCATACCTACTATACTTCCATCAAATATACTAGAATGTAAGTGCACACCGATATTGGTAACGTTAACGAGGGTTATGAAGAATGAATGTTTGTGTATCAATGGTATCCCAAGGGAAACGGCAATGCAAGAAACGCCATACGTGTATGCAAATATTAGTATTACTGCACAAGACGAAAAAAAGGTTGCAGTCGAGTCCCGCGATCTCGAATATCTGAAGTAAATACATCAAGATTTCTCCCTTCCCTTTCCCTCTCCCTCTCGCCCTCTTCATCCATGTTTATCTCCACGTGGTAGCCATCAAAGGACCAGCTTGTACTGACCCTTGTCCGATGCTTTTCACTATTTCCTTTCTCCTGTCCTCCCAGGCTTTCAGAGCCTTGAGAAGTTGCACCACCTTGTCCCGCTTGCCCTGCCGAACATCATTGATGCTAACAGATCCCATCCTCACAT
Organism: Gyrodon lividus; assembly: GCA_014904945.1. Classification (NCBI taxonomy): domain Eukaryota; kingdom Fungi; phylum Basidiomycota; class Agaricomycetes; order Boletales; family Gyrodontaceae; genus Gyrodon; species Gyrodon lividus. Next base: position 1,064,201 of record MU127421.1, read on the forward strand.
CGTTGTCAAGGAGGAAGTCGAACAGTCGAAATAAACCGTCGAGCTTGTCGTCGTTTGGTCCAGAGGGGAAAGTTGAATCGGGAATTGGGGGCGAGGCGGGTTTGCCCATCATGTCCTCTGCAAGCCGAAGAAGAGCAAGCCCGCCAAACAAGGGACCTGCGGGGTCAATTACTTGAAGGGATCTCGGCAAATGCGAATTGGCCCAGTCAACGAGGTTACTGTCAGCATTCTGTGGAACAGCGTGATCAGCTGTCAATGTGCCCAAATACAGAGAGAAATGTGTGGACCATTTCATTTATAGGTACACTGGCACGACGTGCTTCTCTCGTCGGCCGAGGCGGCGCGTTCTTGGAAATATTTTGCGTTGCCGAGCCGTGTCCAGTCTCATCCGTTTCGGTGGAGACTGGTTGGCTCGCAAAGAACGACTCAAACCTGACTCTCTCGCTCTCCTGAGGATCCTCGGTGCGCGTCGCGTTATTAGGTGATGGAAGTCCCATGAGGATCCGGGCGTCTCGTGTCGAGAGTTGGTTGGGATTCTCCCGCCTCAAAGCCTTCTGGGTGGCAGCCCGTGCCGTGGGCGAGGGTGGTCTCGGGGCTGGGTTCATTGCTTGCGCCACCGTCAGCGGTATAGTAGCAATATTGACTGAGGACACCACGGGCTCTACCAAGGCAGGTGGTAAGCATCCGTCACAAGCAACGTTGCCGAAAGGATACACACTCGAGTAATCTCTACCGATTGTTGCCTTCATAATGGCCTTCATCCACTCGCGGACGGTGGCTTGCTCATCGGAGCTGAAGTAATGGGTCTTGTCAGTCTCGTGGACAATCCGGAAACCGTAACGGCCAGGGTCAACGTTCTCGTCTGCAATGACCTTGTAGCCAACAATATTAATGTATCCCTTGATTTTTGCCTCCTACACCGAGGGTGTGAGCAAAGTTGAAAGCGCAACACTCCTGAGCTAGCTTACCGCCTTGTTGTTGCTCCGTAGTATGTACAGGTGCGGGCCTTTTATGATGAAGTATCGGACCTTCCAAGAGTTATAGTGGTCGCCCTTCTTCCGCATCCACCCCTCGTGATCAGGCTGTCCAATTTGATCAATGATGCTCTTCCCAGGCTTAAGTGCATTCGGACCACGGACGCTCGACCGCCCATCTTGAGAAGGCGACCCTGCCGACATGTGGAACGTCCCAGGGTCCTTCGACGGGGAGTCTTTGGCTTTAAACATAACCTTCTCCTCGTCTCTTGCTTTGACCAGAGATTTCTCCCTTTCTTGTTCTTTCTTGTTTTCGGTGTCTCCGCTAGCCCGTGCCCCATTCCGGAGGCTGCTGGCCGCCAAGCCATCGGAGGTCGAAGGACGACCAGAGGTCTTCCTCCCGTACAGCCTCGAAAGGCTCAACGTCGAAGTCTTTTCTGAAGGGGTGCTCTCTTCCAATAAAGTCCTGCGACTCAATTCAGCCCCGCCCGGTAGCATCAAAACCCAAAAGAGAAACACTTACGATGTAATTCTCGGCGGTGGCTTCCGCGACTTGCCAAGCGAGGTCGGGAACGAGCCACCAAACAAACTGAGCCTCTCCGTTCCCTTGCTTGCACCGTCGGTGCTGCGTTTTCCCCGACTTTGCCTACTTACGACGCTCGAGTCGTCCTGGGACTCGCGTTTCCTTGGACGGGGAGATACAGTGCCAGACGCGGGAGATGGCGCAAGGACGTCCTTGGAGTTATTAATGGACTCAGATTTATCTTTGTCTCTCCCTGAGGAAGAAGAATCGACGGAGAGACCAAAGAGGCGGCGGCGCTGTTTAGAAGCGGACGGGATACTCTCACTCTTACGAAAAATCATCAGAGGGGGGAAACAACTGGGAACGAACCAAACACTTACTTCACTCTGAGCGCCAGGGTCGTCAACCATGCGCTCATGTGGCTCTTCAGGTTCAGCCCTCGTGTGCTTGTCGAGGGCACTATCGCTCGGAGAGGGCGCCAGCCGTGCAGAGGGCAATGCTGTAAGACCGAGCCCGACCATACTGACCATCATGGCTTTCTCCATCCCAGCAGCGATACCGGTGCCCTCGACTGAACCTCCGCCGCTGAGACTGGCACCCGTGCTCGAGAGACTGGACACCCTCTTTGGGATGATCGGACTTGCGGACGTCTCTGGCCTTGGACTCTCAGGGTTCCCAGCACCACCAAACGAAGTAGACTCTGGTCTATTCATTGCAGCGCCCATGCTCGTCATGAACATCGGGCTATTCAACGAATGCTGTATGGATCCGCTAGGCGAATACGCATACGTCAAGGACTGGACAGACTGTGATATAGACCGGGATTGCGAGTGCTGGGGTTGATGGTCCGTGAAAATGATCGAAGGCGGGCGACGGAGCTCGGCGATAGCATTTGCGATGCGCATGCGTTTCCCAAAAGCGACGATACCAATCTCAACCTTGAGGAGGTTGATATCAAGTTCGAGGAGGACGTCGCCAGTGATTTCTTGTTCTGGCGATCGAGTAAATGTTAATGGATATTGTGTTGCTCAGGGAATACGACTTGCCGATAAATTTATCGTAAACGTCGGAACCGAACCCTTTGGATTTCAGCCACTCAACAACTTCCTCGACACTCCATTCTGAAGGAGGGGTAGATTTCTTTGACAGTTCCATCTCAGGTGGCGACTGTACAGATCCGGTAGAAGCTTTTCCTGTGGATGACACACTATTGTGCTTGGACGCTTGCTGGGAGCTTTGTCGAGTACCGGAGGCAGTGAGAGCAGGAGACGGAAGGGAGTTAGGAACTTCGCGAACCACGCTGGGAGTGGGAGTGGCATGTACAACTGGCCCAGGAGAGACTGGCATAGGAATCATAGTTGCGTCCATAGGTATGACGGGAACAGGCGCCACGATGTTCATTGCATTGGGAGATGTTGGAGTCGGAAGTAACCGTGGAGAACGCTGCCCGTCGGGGATCGGAGAACGCGCCGACCGTGGTGGAGGACTCGCAGACGTAAACGAGGTCTGATTCGCCGTTGCGGTGCGCTCTCCCGAGTCTTCCAACGGGGATTCCAAATCCTCACGAGGGAGGATGGCAGAAGACGTTTCATTGGAATCCTTGCGCCTGTGGTCCCTCGCAACAGAGTTTCGCCGCACTTCCCCCTCTTCATCTTCTTCAGGAATATGTGGATGATCACGCGTGAAGCGCATGTGCTGGAACGCAGGGTCATCCTCTTCGGCCTCGCTCTCGTCGCTCATTTCCACATCAATGGGGGGTGCGGTCGTCCGTATGTCCATGACCTCGGCTTCTGCAGCAGCCTTAGCTTCTACGACCTTACGCGCTTGTTCAGCTAGCTTGTCCCGAGCATTACGATGCCAGCCCTCCCCAATCTCCCCGTCGGTCTCTGTGCCATCTGTCTCTCGGTCCGTGTCCCCACCCCGACTGCTCGCAAAGCTGAAGCTCTGTGCACCGTCGCGGTCGTCTCGTCCGAGCTGCTCAATGGCCTGCTGGACATCGGTCATGGTAGCTTTCATAACTTCTCCTTGAGCATGGTCGGGATCTCCGATTGCGATTCCGATGCTGGAGTCGTTGTCGCTACCCCGGAAGGAAGTCGAGTCGAGGTCCTCACGAAGGGGCTCTGATGAATCTGAGAGCGTGGTTCGGGGGACATGGGAAGATGAGGAGGTCGAGGTGGAAAGCGATAACACAGTAGCAGGCGCTGCTGGCGTCGTATAGCTCTGAGGGAACAATCCAATTTTCCCTGCAATATTACGGCCCTGGAAAGAGATGAAAGACGGTAAGCAAAACATTGCGCAGCAACGTTGGCTGGTGACAACGTGGGTGGGGTTATGTGTTGGCGTGGCATCCGTGCCACTGCGCTTCTACTGGGCACACTGTGCTGCTTCTTGAGGATGAAATGAAACTGGGGGTTTGCTTACCTGCCACCATCCATCGCTGTACTGGTCATCTCTCTCGACGACCTCGATAGGCTGTCCAGCTCGGAAGGCTATCTCGTCCTCGTGCTCTGGCAAAAAGTCATGAAGAGCATAGACATATTCCGGCATCTTTGACAATGCAACAGAAAGGTGAAGGGCGAAACTAGAGTCTGGGTGTCAAAGAACAAGGTTAATGAGAAACATCAGTGATGCTGTATCGACGGACCTATTAAATATTGTGAAGTGAACTCGAGAATAACTTGGAATGAATTGGGATGAGGGGACGAGAAACGTGCTCAGGTGAGGATATCTCGTGGCCTTTATCAAGTACTGCGTTAGAGATTCTCAGCTTGCAGCGCACTCGTCGACGTCGACGTTCGATGATGAGAGCGAGCTCACAGCGTTGCCGATGCTCAAATTAACGGGTAAACTGGCTCATGCGCCTTCGTCAAACCAGTTCACCGGCCGACAGCCGTAACCCAGCTGCTCCGTTAGATCTAATCATTACTTTGGATCAAGATCGGAACCTTTGGTAGCACCCTCTCTTTCTATACATCGTCGCAATGGCCACTCAACGTCTAAGTACGAGAATCAGAACTTGCGCTTCTCCATGAATTAAGCAACGGATTTTCTTAGCCTTCGTTACGGGAAACGCGAACAAGCTGATGGAAACGAAGTATATCCTCTCACAAGGCATACCACTGGCAATTGAGATCGATTCACAAGATCTTGATAGCAAGTTGGCCTTCTCATACAGCTATACAGGCAGGGAAATGACCTTGCATTTCCTATAGTTCCTGAGCTGCAGGGTACCACTCAAGAAGTCGCCATAGCGAAATGCCGACGAGCTGCTGAGCTGGTACGTCCGACCAAAACCCACTCAGATCCGCAAGGTCCTTGGTAAACGTACACCCATGTGGATAGCTAGGACGTGCATGCATCACGGAAGATACTGCGCTTTGTTACGAGGCCTTGGGTGGTCTCCCAGGGCCATACATCAAACATTTTATGAAGAACCTTGGGCATGAAGGTTTGTCCGATGCATCTGATCTGCATTAATGTGCGTTGTTGCTGACCGCGGCCCTTCCGTGATTGCCTTTGGCAAGGGCTGAACAACCTCCTTGTTGGCTTCCCGACGAAAGACGCGTATGCGTTGTGCACATTTGCGTATAGCGCGGGTCCAGGGACAGAACCCCTTCTGTTTGAAGGACGCACCGATGGTACGATCGTGCCTGCACGGGGGCCTCCTACGTTTGGCTGGGACGCAGTGTTCCAGCCCCAAGGCTTTGACAAAACGTGAGTCTTGGTGTCGTGTCCATTTACTCCTACTTGCTCACGGATGGGGGGAAAAAAGCTATGCGGAGATGACCAAGGAGGAAAAGAATGTGATCTCGCACAGATATCGTGCTTTAGATAAACTGAAAGCATATCTTGCTAGACTGCCCACCGCGTAAACTAATAGACATACACGACCTTGCCTGTTACAAGAAAGGATATGTTGCCCATGTCATTTTTACTTTAGAGTCAAATTTTGAGTTTGGATTGTCCTGTCCATCTCCGGCGAACTCATTTCTGATATTCAACCACACAAGTTTTCTACTGTACCACTAACGCCCATGCCAGCACAGTCAGCTCTCCTTGCCCGTATATACAGTCTCAAGCTCATCCAACCTGCGGAAAAATCGAAAATTAGTTGCTAAGATCGTTCTGGCTGAAAAGAAAAGAAAAAAACATCTTGGTCAAATTTGCAGCATACACCAAATCAACTCGACGTCACACACACAGATGCCTATACACACTCCGAGGAAGAAACCCAGAATACATTTTGACGATGACGAAGGACTTAAAATGTCACAATCTACAAGTCCCCTTCAAAAGCAACGCGAACAGCTCCCAATCGCAAAAGGTGACTCCTCGAATCTTCCCACATACTCGCTCGCAGTTCAAGCTCACCCCTTGTTGTCAGGCAGGGATACTCTCATTCGCGAAATCCGCGACAACGACGTTACTATCCTCCTCGGAGAGACAGGCTCCGGAAAGACAACTCGTACGTGCTCGTGCATGCATGTTCCACTTCTTCCAGCAGTACATGATCTTACCGAACTACTGAAGCACAGAAGTCCCGCAATACATCCTCGAGGCTGGTCTTGCAGGCAAGGGCATGATCGCGGTCACACAGCCTCGTCGTGTTGCAGCCACCTCTCTCGCCGCACGCGTCGCCGCCGAGCAGAATGTCACAATCGGCGGGCTCGTCGGCTACTCCGTGCGATTCGACGAAGCTTGTTGTGCTGAGACGAAGATCAAATATGTCAGTGACGGTATGCTCGTGCGTGAGCTGCTGTCAGATCCACTATTGTCCCGCTACAGCGTCATTGTGCTCGATGAAGCACACGAGCGGACACTTCGAACGGACTTTTTAATCGCAAATCTTAAGACAATACAGGCGAAGAGGAACGAAGCTAATGATGTAAAGGGAAAGGGAAAGAGCCCCGCTTCCGAATCGAAGCCTCTGAAAATCATCGTTATGAGCGCTACTCTAGATGCTGAGAAGTTCAGCCGGTTCTATAACAAGTTGGTCCTCGTACTTCGAACTTTCTGGCCCCGGTTGACAAGCGTTCAGTGCTCGGATACTCTACGTCAAGGGCCGTCAGCACCCTGTGCAGACATTCCACACGGCTGCGAGCCAGACAGACTACGTCGACTCTGCTCTTCGGACATTCTTTCAGATCCACGTCGACAAACCTCCAGGAGATGTCCTTATATTCCTCCCAGGTACCCTCCCAATGCAGATTGCCTTGCACCCGTTATGGATAACTAACATTTCACCCCCCGACAGGCCAAGAGGACATAGAGAGTCTAGAAAAATCCATCAAGATGTACGCCAAACGTCTCCCTGTGGAACGTATGAACGTACGTCCTTGTCGTACATCTCAGGTCGTCATCTTTTCCATCAAGGCTCGATTGTTGATTGTGAGCCTATCGCGTAGGTTCTGATATGTCCAATGTATGCATCATTACCGCCCTCTCAACAAGCACGAATATTTTCCTCGACATTGCCGAATACGAGGAAATGTATATTGGCTACGAATATCGCTGAAACATCCATAACTATACCTGGAATTAAGTACGTGGTGGATACTGGGAAATGTAAGGAGAAGAGATACCTGTCGAAAGATACTGGAGGTGGTAAGGACCGTCTTCTTCATGGACAATATTCGATCGCTCACGAAACGTGCAGGTTTTGATACTCTGCTTACTCGTGATATCACAAAATCGTCAGCGATGCAGCGCGCAGGTCGTGCAGGTCGCGAGGTAAATACCAGTGAATTCACAGCTTCGCAAGTCAGCTATTAACACAGACTAGGGCCCAGGATTCTGCTTTCGCTTGTACACTGAGGAAGCCTTCGGTAACATGTCGGCCTCCTCTGAGCCAGAAATCCGCCGTTGCAGCTTAACACAAAGTGTATTGCAACTAAAATGTCTTGGTCAGGATCTCGAGGCGGTGGAATTTATGGATCCACCAGACATGAATTCTGGTATGTGTGTCAGGGATAATCTATCCAATACCTGCTGACAGGAATAACCTAGTGATATCTGCATTAAAAATGCTCTGGGTACTGGGCGCCTTGGATAATTCCAAAACTCTGACGGCCCTCGGTCGTCAAATGGCCTGGTTCCCCGTCGAGCCCTACCTAGCCCGCATAATACTCGCCTCGAAAACGTACGGCTGTACCTCTGAAGTAGTCGACATTGTCTCCCTGCTATCATCTTCCTCCAAACTGTTCCTTGATATCTCGGACCAACGAGATGCGATCACCGACGCCCGTCGCAAATTCCGACACCCAAGTGGGGACCATCTCACCATGCTCAACGCTCTCCGGTCCTACCAAGAAATTGCAGCGAGCGAGAGTAAAGGCGTGCGGAAAGAGTGGTGTCGACAGCATTTCGTGAACGAGCGGACGTTTATGGAAGCGCTCAAAATTAGGGATCAGCTGAGGGTGACGTGTCAGAGGGTGGGACTGGATTGGAGAGCGTCGAAAAAAGATATGGAAGAGCCTGTGCTGAGGTGTTTTACCGCGGGGTTGGTGCAGCAGAGTGCGCTGTTGCAGCCGGATGGGACATATAAACAACTTATGGGAGGGGCTGTTGTGAAGATTCACCCTGGGTCGACGCTGTGCGACAAGAAGGTGCTGGCGATTATATTTGATGAGCTGGTATGTGGTCGTGGTCGTTCTTTTTCTATCTCGCGTATGTTTATTTGACCGGTAGGTATACACAAGTCAGATCTACGCACGAGGCGTTTCGTCTGTTCCCAGAAGTTTCTTCAGTGGAGTTACGCCGACGATGACCCATGGATTGTAAAGTCAACATCCGCTCACTAGTAAGTAGCAGCAGTAGTAGTACTTAACGACCCTGCGATGATGCTTTCATATAATATATCCATATATAGTGCTGACGGAATACTGTACTCACACTAAAATTGATTATCCAATCGGACAAGTCGATACCGCAACAACCCGGGTGCCATCTGAGAGGCAGCGCGGCATTTGCGAGTGAGTCGGTTGTTGTCTCAAACATACGTCCTACCATGGCACCACTCTCACTTCCAATGGACAAGCTCAAGGTGGGAAGAAGCTTGGGCGAATTCGAGCCTCGCTATCACGACATCGCTGGCAATGCACCCCCCAAGACAAAAGGTGCGTGGCTGTAATACGCGACCACGCATCTTGCCCTCCTCATGGGCGACATGTCTTGGAGGGTCTAGTTGTGATCAAACTCACGCAATTGTCATCGGTATCTACTTAGAACTTGTCGAACAGTGGTTGTACGTTTTCACCAGCAGTGGCTTTGGTGCCAAAACCGGGAAACTCTTGGAACTTGTCGATGTCTCTATCCTGCCCACACCCGACGAACCAGAGAGACAGCAGGCGAGGGTGGTGCTGGAGATGACTGTATCTCAAGGTCTGTAAAAAGTCCCGACCTTCCTTCTGAGAAACTGCTGTGCCGATACTCGTCATACGCGACCCTTGTATGTAATCGATTGACTCTTCTTCCTCCACAAAAAGACATGCTCAATGGGGCTGGAAAAGTGCATGGAGCCTGCATCATACATCTAGTGGATATGTACGTATTTACTCTTCTTCCTTTTTATCAGCATTTTACCACCTTGCTCATGGATGAATCTCATCCTTGATGGTGTGACTTGCATACAGTTGCTCGACGCTCCCAATCTCCGCAGTGTCACACGCGAGGGGGGGAGCTGGATCTCCGGGTGTATCGCAGAACATTAACACCCTATACCATGCACCTGCCAGCCCGTGAGTCTTGTTCCTGCACCCTCCCATCTATGAATAATAACCGAAGAATCACTGCAGGGGAGACAAGCTTAGGCTGATCAATACAAGTATGACCGTTGGAAAGCGCACGATGAGCGCAAGGATCGAAGTGAGTAATGTAAAGTTTCTATTGTAGTTTGTGGCAAGGCTTCATTTTTATCTGACCTCCCATTATTATGTGATGTTATCGTAGATATGGGACGTTGCACACCACCGCCTTGTAGCATCTGCCACACAAGTTAAGATGAACCCGTCATTACCGAAGCTTTGAGCCTGAAAGCTCCCTGAGCGTGTAAAGATCTCGAGCTGCCATCATTAGGATTACTCAGGATCACTTGCGACTGTCGCGGGAGAGGCTATTAGTTTGACATAGGTACCCCAGTGTTGTCTTATTTACGCAATCGTGTAATATTCGTTCTCCTTTACCGAGCGTATCATACATACGATGCCTGCAGGCTCGCAGTCTTTGCAGCGGGAGTTTTCGAAGATGGAACGAGATAAGATAGCGTGTCGGACTTGGCCGAAACCGGATTTCAGACATCATCGTCATGGTCGTCGGCAAGCTCGTCCTTTGATCTTGGGCACTACTCAGCAGGGGAAGAATCCATGGACCTTGACATCGAAACAGTGCAAAAGTGTCTACTGATAGGCCGGTGGGATTCCCAGCTCTCTGGCTATTTAGAAACTTGCCCTGCGGCGAAACTTGCGAAAGCGGTCGTCGATGGCGATTTCCGAACCGTACTAACATCATCTTATGCCCAGGAGCTTTTCAGGGTGCATCCATCAGTCACCCTTGATCAACCTTATGAAAATCTTCTTCAATGGACCATGCCGTCCGTATCCGACGATCGGGACAAGGAGCTCGTACGGCTCGTCCTGGGAGTCGCCTGTCTGCACGCGTTCGTGCAGGCCAATTGGACAGGCCCCGAGCTGAATGTCAAGCCCTCGGACATTATCATCTTTCCCGCAGATCGCTCTTCCATTCCAGATCAAACTCTCAATTCAAAAGCAGTTGCTGAACTCGCCTATGGAGGTGAACCTGTTTATCATCTCGCCCTGTCTGCCACCTTTTTCCGGTTCGCTCAAATCATATTTGATTTCCCGCACGATCACCTCACGTATGCACGGTGGTGGCACCTGAGGGCATCCATCATCCACGAGCAATTATTAGATGAAGCCGTCCCTCAGCCATCAGACATCCTGGGTTCTCTTCCGCCCCTGACGGAAAGCATTGCTTCCGACCCTGACCTCGCTGGTCGTTTGCAACTCGAGCAAGGACTATTGGAACACACCTTTTCTCACGATAAGTCTGCGGCCGGGTACTTTGTTCGTGCTGCCCGCGCGACTGGCTTACAGTACGAGCTCACAGGAGCTCTCGGAAAGAGGACAAAGTTCCAGCAAAATGAGTTATCTCAGCTCGTGCTTCTCGCAGAAAGCCGTAAGCGGGACGACGACGACGACACAAACACCATCTCTGAAACAAACTCGGCTGATCAATTGAATGGGTCACACCCACACCCACCCACCAAAGGATCATATGATGTTCCGGGTGTCAAGCCTAATCTCCCCGAAGCTCTTCCCTTGAATGACGATACGCTCCTCGAGCAAACTGAATTTACGTCGTCGAACCCCTCCACCACGGCCCTGCTCAGTCACTTGGACCCATCATCGCAGCCCCCCTTACACCCACTCGATCAATGCATCCTTCTTTCCCTTTGCCTAAACATCCGCAATACGTCGCCTTCGCACGGTCTGACAAGCGAGCAGATGTCTCCTTACGTTGCTCGGGTCATATCACATCCTAGCAACTGGTCAGTTCACACCATGGCACTCCTCCTCCGGGCCCGGCTCGAATCAGGGAGAACGCGTACTGTCGAACGTTCCACGCTACAGCTCCAGGCCCTCGTGGACCAGATGCAGACCGCCGATTCCGAGCTTTCGGAGAGGCTGCTTTACTTCCACTCCATCCCACTGCCCAGCAAATGGGAGATGGAACGTGAGTTAGCACTACGTTATCTGTCCATTGGAGTGGTCAAGTCTGCGCTCGAGATTTTTGAGCGGTTGGAAATGTGGGAGGAGGTGGTCAAGTGCTGGCAGTCCATGGAGCGTCGCGATCAAGCGATCACTATCGTCCGTGATCTTCTCGAGGGTCGCAAAGAGGAAGCGGACAGTGTTATCTCAAAAGGAAAAGAAATAATTTCCGCTCGACGGGCCACCTTTGACAGCGCGAGAGAGGCCAAACTTTGGTGTCTCCTGGGAGATCTCGAACCAGCTAATGCAGTGAAGCATTACGAACGCGCTTGGACTTTGTCAAAGGAGACATCGGGCCGTGCAATGCGCTCGTTAGGCGGGTATCACTTCGCTCGCGGAGAGTTCGCGAGTGCTATTCCCTGCCTCCTGCGTGCGGTGGCAATTAATCCATTGTTATCCCGATCATGGTTCATTCTCGGCTGCTCGTACATACGGGTGGAAAACTGGGAAGGGGCACGAGACGCCTTTAGCCGATGCGTCTCTATCGATGACGAAGATGCAGAGAGCTGGAATAATCTGGCAACTATGTATCTCCGTATAGACGAGGCTCACGAACAGTCCAAAGATGGAGAAGGGTCTAAAGTAAGTTCGGTTACCTTTCGCAAGCCTCCGGGTAAAACTAAAACTCGTGCTCAGGGAGGGGACCAGTCTGGCAAAGCGATATCCTTCACGAACAAGACGCTCGCGTTTCGCGCCCTGAAGCAGGGTCTCAAATACAGCTACGAAAACTGGCGAATGTGGTCAAATTACATGATCGTCGCCATGGATGTCGGAGAACTCTCCGAAGCGTGCCGGGCACAGGTCCGGATAGTCGAGGAACGTGGAGCCAAGATTGGCGCGGAATGCGTGGACGAAGAAGTGCTCGAGCGTTTGGTAGATGCCGTGACGAGAGCACCTGCTGACCCTGATCACCGAGAAAAGGCCAACGATGCTGTAACTAATCTCAACGAAGGACATGGACTATTTAGAAGAGTCATGGATCTTTTTGACCGGACGATCCTACCCCGCGTATCGTCTGCCCGTATCTTCCGCGCCTACGCACGCCTCCTTACTTGGCAATCACGGTGGGAAGATGCCCTCAAGGCTTACCTGGATGGGTATCGCTGTGGCACAGCCGGAACATTTGAGAACGGGGAAGCTGGTGCTGCAAAGTGGGGTGAAGCCGTAAATGAAGTCGAGGATGTGGTTGATATTCTCAGAAATTTCGGCCCCCGGGTGGATGGCTTGAATTGGAGACACCAGGGACGAAGCATCGTGCGGACGTTCGTTGGGCGGTCCAAGGACTTCGAGGACGAACCAGAGTGGTCGCGTCTAATAAAGATACAGAACGAGCTACGGAGTGAATAGGGAAAATGACGGGTAGCAAAGAACAGGAACCGCAAGGGACTGTGCTCGATATGCTACACGAACTTCTCAAATAGAACTGTCTGTAAAAGGGGCTGTAACAGCATGGAAACACGAAGAATGAAGCATGTTAAAGTGCACGAGGGGATGTGTTTGAGAAACGACGTGAAGTGCGGCTACAAGAAATGTATCCGAAAGTAGATGAATGGCGTGTAATATTGTAGCTGATGCTGAGAAATGCATAGTATATTGATACAACGGCGGGAAAAAAAATCATAACTGCCAACCCAACGCCATCGCCATGCGATTGAGGGTAAGCGTTGTCAGTATCTCGGTCACAACACTGAGACCGGCATGTTTGATCGTAAGGCGAGCACAGAACATGTCTTCGGGTTGACTCAATTCCCAAGTTGCAATGGTTGTGCGACCGTCAACGCACTGAAAACGCTGTTAGCGCGGAACCCCGAGGGGACCACCAGGCTTACCTCCATCTTCTGCGGGGAGATTCTCCACTTCATTTCCTTGCCATTTTGCGTCGTAAAATATCGTGAGCTATGACGGCCATTCAGATCCACAACGACGAGATCGTCTCAAGAGCACGTACGTGCTAGCATCTTTCTTCTGGCGGATGTGATTCGCCATCGCGACCTCTGGTCCATTGCCATAGACAAGGAACCCGCGCGACCTGAATGGTCCGAAGTAGAGGAAAGCATTGTTGGGACCCATGATATCTGGGTGCTGCTGGCTCCATTCTGCTTCTCGAGCTACTTGGACAACAATATTCGGGGTTTCGTGGGCCTGTGCCGCAGTATCAGTCTAGTAACGAGTGCCCTCAGTATGAGCACAAGTGACGGACCGTTATCCTGATTTTCACCGTCTGGTCAGCTATCGACGTCGGCACGGAGAATCAGCTCGGACTTACACCGTGAAAGCTGGTCTACTCTCCAAATCTTCGAATCGGTGGGAGAAAGGGTCAGAGCCGAATTGCAGCAGTACGTAGGTACCAGCCATTGCAAGGTAGAAGGGGGAAGTAGGTGAGGGGAAACTTGACGACGAATTCTGGCACTGTCGAGAGGACCTACCTTTTCACGGACAAGGACACGCTGGATCGGGAACATAACATTAAAAACACTGCCACAAAGAAGCCCACGTGGTATCCACGATCAAAAGAAGCATGCCACGTGGGAGTTTGTGGTACCCCAAAACATTGGCTCCTTCCGACGCCACTCCGACGCTCTCCGACGCCATGCTGTTAGTGACAGGGAAAAGACTGACTACCACTTTGGGCACTTTCTATCATTCGCTTGGCTGGTTCCTGGAGATTTCCTTTCGCCAGTTGTGAAATCACAGTAACATTTGTCCCAGGTGTGATCTTGGTCGCACTGGAGCCTATTGGGCTACAATATTGTCATTCTCCTGTGAAACGCGACGGATCGCCTGCATGTACAAAGGCGATTAGACCAAGGGTCATAGATGAATCAATGACGAGCTGCATCCACTCCACTTCTACGTACGTGTAGTGTAATAGACTCATTTCCGAGAGGACGAAAAGACCATACACGTGCTTGCGAACTCGTAGAAATATCAGTCATAGACTGGGAAATTTGTCAGATTGTTACCGAAGATCTGTTTGGGAGAATGCGCCATACCGTGTACAATGCCTAGTGAATCATCAATTACCGCTACAGGCTGGGAAGAGGTCTCACGCACCGTAGAAGAGTGTCCATACGAGAATGAAAGTAAAGATGTTATCCTGGCCAGGATTGGCCAGCTCGGCAAGACCACCGGGCAGGTATTTGGCAGGATTTCCCTTACAATTTATGGCATAAATCACAAACGACGTTGAGAGGACCGATGCGGCGAACAAGGCAAAACCAAGCCAGTTCTCAAGGCCAAGGATTCCAGCAACTGCACCTGCAAAGCAAGATGAAAGGAATTTCACCGAGGTGAGGGATTGGTTATGCAGCACATTAGGCGCAAACACCAATTGAGCTGCAGGGTCTGACGAGGTCGCCATCTGGCGGTTCGGTTGTTCAATGAGGGATGGTGGAAGGGTTGTGCTCAACGCATAGCCTGGCCGTGATCACATATTCCCACGCATCTTCATAAAACATAACTACCTAAATTTGGGTGATCTTATTGGCCCAATGCTGATCTTGATCTTTCGAGACCTTGTACACGCTAAGACCATCTTACCCTTAAATTCATCAGTCACGGTAATATTCCCTCATGAATCTTAACGCCACCACTGACATTGCATTGGCAATGCGTCAGGACTCAGCGAGGAAGAAAGTTCCAGTCATAGAAGCATGAAAACTCCGGGACTGTCAGAACCTTGAGGTGGAAGCAGGGAATGACTAGGTTGCGGTGTGGAGAAGGGGGGGTGCGGCGGTGGTGGAGACAACCGCCGTGCAAAGCGTAAGTGTCAGTGCACCTGGGCTCTGGGGTCGCTTAACGGTCGCAAGTGGGCCCCGATCTGTCCGGTACTATGATATGGTATCAATGCGGCATTGAAAGCGAAGATCTCGAGGCTTGGACTCCCAGAGAAAGTTTTGCTCCCCCTCTGAAGAAGCCGGCATGATCTGAGTCACACGACCCAGCATTAGGTGTACTGAGGCGTCATATCCACATCATTTGAGGATGCATCGACCGCACATTTGTGCAAGATCGATGACGGGAATGTACGATGTGATGTATGCCGCGCTACGAACACTGATCATGCGGCTTTGGTGTGCAGATAATGATTGAACATATGTGTATTGTATCATAGTACATGTCTGGAGCAAATAGTTTCTGACAAGCACCCAAAATTGGTAAATTGGCCTTTGCATTTGCTGTACGTTTCTTGATCACTATCCTCCCCAACCCGATATCATCTATCATTCCACAATGTCCAAAATAATGGATGGGAATGGGATCAAAGTTGGAGTGCTTGGCGCTACAGGGACCGTCGGGCAACGTTTTATCACACTTCTCGCCAACCACCCATTCTTCATCATCCATGCCCTTGGTGCATCTGCACGATCGGCTGGAAAACCATACTCCAAAGCCGCCAATTGGAAACAAACGACACCTATACCCTCCATCGTCAGAGAAATGATCGTGTATGAGTGCCAACCAGAGCATTTCAAGGACTGCGTGATTGTATTCTCTGGTCTGGATGCTGAGGTAGCTGGGGACATAGGCAAGCAATCATCGATCGTCCAAGCGCGCACAGAAACTCACTGGCTCTCTATCTGCAGAAGCCACTCTAAGAGCCGCCGATCTCGCGGTATTTTCAAACGCTAAAAATTACCGGAGAGACCCCTCGGTCCCACTTGTCGTCCCTCTCGTAAACGCCTCACATCTCTCAATAATCCCTCAACAACAGGCGTTGCATCAGCCGCCGCTTAAAAAAGGATTCATTCTCACCAATGCTAACTGTTCGACAACCGGTCTCGTGATACCTCTCAGCGCACTTGAAAAATCCTTCGGACCGATAGAATCGTGCATCGTCACAACTATGCAGGCCATCTCAGGTGGAGGCTATCCGGGTGTGCCTGGCCTCGACATCATCGATAACGTCGTGCCCTATATCGGAGGGGAAGAAGAAAAAATGGAGTGGGAGACACTCAAGATTCTCGGCGGAATCTCGGAAGGAGATGATGGGCAAAGAGCCTTTGACATGCATTCACGTAATCCTCTCCGCATTTCAGCATCATGCAACCGCGTCCCTGTCATCGATGGACACACAATGACGGTGTCGGTCCGCTTTTCGCGTAGGCCACCTCCCAGCCCACAGCAAGTTCGCGAGGCGCTTGTGGCGTATACCCCCGAGGCCCAGTCTATCGGCTGCCCTTCTGCCCCCGTGCATGCCATCTTTGTGCACGAAGACCCAGATCGCCCCCAACCGCGCTTAGACCGGTATTACCAGGATGGAGCTGGCGTTTCTGTCGGCCGAGTACGACAGTGCGCCGTCCTGGATATCAAGTTTGTCGTGCTTGCCAACAATGTCTCTATTGGCGCTGCGACAAGTAGCATCATAAACGCAGAACTGGCAATTCTCAAGGGGTTTGTGAAAGCACCAAGCGTCGCGTAAAGTAATCCTGTTGTAGTACCATACGTATAGGAGTTACAGTATATACTTGTCGGAAGCAGTGATAGGGTAAAAAAGTTCAGGATCGCCAGGAGCAAATGTCGATCAGAAAATAATAATGGCATGCTCGTTACATATTGTACTACAGAATTTTATGACGGCCTGAGGCCCGAGGGGCGCTGTTGGCTGACATACGATGGTTATGATATCCAGTCTCGTTTGCCAGGTAGTGGGTCAAGTGCAAGCGAGCAATTACACCGCTCGAGAAGATCGGTCCCGCACTTTGACAAAGGTGTCAATGAGGCTCATCATGTTACCAATACCCTTCTCCTCCGGAAGCCAGTCGCCGTTGTTGACGCAGAGTACTTTCATACGCTCATGGTAATTGAGGTCCGGAAGTAACTTGGGGGTGATGAGGAAGTATTGCCCACTGTCGGGCTTGCAAGTAACCTCGATCATGGAGTTGTGCACAGCACGCTCGGCGCGTTGGTCCATCCCCTAACAGGGTTTATCGATACGGCGGCGTGCGTCACGAGGGAAACCACTTACCTGGTTGATTTCATCGACCAAGGAGAATGGGGTTCGTGCCTCTTCCGTCAGACTCATCAAGTAAAGGATAGTGGTCAGGGAACGCTCCTGAACAAACGACGTCAACAGGTTCATCACGGACCAGTAAACAGAGGTAGCTTACTCCTCCAGATTGCCTCTGACCAGTCAAAAGCTGCAACTTTTCCTTGTCACGGAATTTGACGAGAATATCAATGGCCCACTTGTCGTAATCATCGTGAGGACTGATTCTGATCTCGCCAGCGCAACCAATCCCTGTTAATTCCGTAAGGTACGGAGTGCTTACTTGATCGCTTCAACTCACGATCAAACGCAGCAGAAAACTTTTTTCCAATGCTCTCCACGAGACTTTCGAGGGCAGGCTGCCAATTATCCTGTTAAAGAGAGTCAAGGTTCATCCCCCCTTTGTTGTACGGAAACATCACGTACTCTAGCATTTTTAATTTCACGTTCGAGCCGTAAGCTGACCCTCCCTCTGTCTTCCAATGACTTAGTCAACTTGTCGATCTGAAGAATTGATGAGCACACGTCTGCCCCGTTACGCAAATGACCAATCATACCTCTGCCTTCCTGCGTTCGTATTGCTCAACCACTCCTGGATTCGTCTGCATAATCATTTCTAGGTTGGCTTGCTGAACCTCAAGATCCGCCCGCAGTTGCTCCACTGTCCGGTCATGAACTGAGCCATCCTTGAGGGTGCA
This sequence comes from Gyrodon lividus, assembly GCA_014904945.1. Classification (NCBI taxonomy): domain Eukaryota; kingdom Fungi; phylum Basidiomycota; class Agaricomycetes; order Boletales; family Gyrodontaceae; genus Gyrodon; species Gyrodon lividus. Next base: position 1,082,170 of record MU127421.1, read on the forward strand.
TGTTAGACAACTCTTTTTCATGAAAGTGAAGCGGAGTTTAGGATCAACTCAAGTACCATTTCCATTTTCGAGAATTGGTCCTGGAATTCCCGATCCATGCCCCGAACAAGCGCAACACTAATATCTCGCTTTTCCTTCGCGTCAGCTTTGGCCGCAAGGAAAATTTGATCAGCTGTTCGAGAGTAATGAAAATATGTCCGCGGAGATGACATGACTCTGACCGACCTTCCTCGAACTCGGCAAGCGCCCTCTGATACCGCTCGTCCTTTTGTTGGCAGAGAGCTTCCAGAGCGCTCTTGTTTGCACCAACTTGCAAGAATTCAAGGCCACTACGAGTAGCAGCGGTTTGGTCAGCGATTGCAGCATGGATCAGTTGCTAGACATTCGAGTGGATCTGCGATTAAATAGGTACGAAGAACGCGGAAATCGTGAGCACCAACGATGTATGCCTTAGCGATCTTCACGCGCTTCTTGGACAGATCGAGCAACTTCTTCTTGAGACGGGCACGCTCCTCATCAGCTGAGGGTTCATTTTCTAACTCCTTGAGCTTGTTCTTGTTGGTAACTGTAAGGTTCGCAGCTCTAAACATGAAAAGCCACCGAAGACGAAGCGTTCGACGTACGAAGCCTGGCTGATAAGGTTGCCAGATGCTTCTTCGCATCATTCACCTTCTGCTTCCTAGCATCTATCGCTTCCTGTGAATGACGTCAGCCGACTAATATCCCGCTCGAAGAACACCTGACATATTTCTTCTTAAACTGAGCTTCCTCCGCTCTGATGCCTCGCTCCTCAGCCGCAAGGGTATTGGCGTCTTCATTGATGACTTCAAGAGCTTGCCGAGCTTCTTGAATAGTTTGGTCCAGCCGTCTCTTGATCTCAGGATCGACTGCAGCCCTTTAAGAACTCGTCTCATATAGACGGACATTGAAAGAACGCACCAGCACTGCTGACAAGATTGCGGGCTGGTCGAACATCTCGCGTCATGTTCTGCGCAGCGCGTTTACCGTAGCGCGAACGCTGTACGACGTTGATGACCTTCCCTGCGATGAAAGTGGCTCCACCACCTTCTCCACGAGAACCAAAACGTGAGACAGCCTCCATGGCTTTCGACACTTCGACGTTTGACCCGTCAAGACCTATAGCCTGGGAGACATGTTCTGGGACCAAACCAAATAAAGAGGAACAACGTGGGCTACGCACTGTACGATGCATGTTCAGCTCCCGCTTGAGGTACCACAGCAATCCATCGGGACAGTTGATTTTATCGATAGCGTATGCATCGAAGCCCAAGCTCTTCAGCTGCTCGAAGAGTCAAGGGGGCAGCTGGATGATGAAAATAACACAAACCTCTTCTTCAGTCATCGGAGGGGCAGCAACCGTGTGTTCAAGCTTGGGGCGATACCAAGTGTTGATACGGGCGTCCTTCCTCAAACCTGCTTCATTAGAGTCGTTCAAGGAACGATTAAGCAGTTCGTAATCTTCTTCACATTGCGCGACCAGTGTCTTTAATGCAAAGTAATTATGGTCAGGATCGATTGGCACATAAGACATGGTCTACCTTGAGCTGATTGGCATTGAAGCAGGCTTCCACTGCATTTGTGAACCTCTTGTCTGGCACGCTACAACAAATCATGGGAGGTTCAAACACTTCCATTTTGAATCTATTCTGATTGTTGCGAAGCCAAACGACCGCATCGGCATGATCCCTGTCCCAAGAACGAAGATTTTCCAGCTTGCGATGACGCTCATCGTCCAGCCTCTTGAGCCTGTTGCCACAAAAATGTCAACGAGAAGACACTTTGAGGGAACGACTCTCTTACTCGTCCATAGATTCGTTGATCTTGAATTTCTCAGCGGCAGACGCTTCGACGTTGGTCCTCTGTCGATCTTGCAGCTCTTCCATGCGATTCCTTGTCCCGTTGTGCTGCGTGTTTAATTGCCGCTGTTTTTCCTGTGTAAATATCGACAGTCTAGTTTTCTAACCAATGTCCACAGTACCACTTCATCCACTATGACTTGTAGGTCCTCTAATTCAGGAGGATTATTGATATCGTGTTCCCACTTCTTGATCAGGTTTTCAAGATCTTTGATTTTCTTCGCGCGGTCCTTCTCAGCACGCTTTAGTCCATCAAGCTTGTTAGTGACCTCCTCTGCCTCGTTTTCCTAAGGGCAGCATGAATGCTAGTTTCCGGAAAGGAACAATGACGTGAGAACGAACAAGCTTCTCGCTTTCAGCCCAATTCGCCTTCATCTGCTGGAACTTCTGCTTAGACGCGTTCTTCTTCTTCTCCCGCGCTTTCTCGAAGTCCTTATATTGACCTGCCAATTGTCTGCGCGTGTGTTAATGGGATGGAACCTGCTAAAACCAAGAGATATAACGTACTCCAGCTTTGCATGTACAGGGGCGTTCCTATCTCTGAGTTGTGTAACACGAGCATGAAGCTCGCGCTGGCGCTCCTTGACTTTCACGTAGCGTTCCTTCGCCTCGTGATACTCGTTGACAGGTATCAGGACTTCCAAAACGGAAATCTTGGCGACGGTCAATGATGAATGCGAGGCGGAAGAAGTGCGGAAGAGAGTTTGAAGTTACCTCCTTTTCAATGCGCTTGCGCTCCTGGTACCGCGCAACGTCCCGCTCGAGCTGAGCGTTTCGCTCTTCCATTGTTCTGAGTTGCTCTTGGTCGTCTTTGATGCGCTGCGATGTCAATGTTAAAAGACTACCCAGATTCATGTAGATAGCAATACCTCTTGTATGGATTTGTGCTCCTTGCCGGACGAAATAAGTGTATCATGCCACTTGGTCAAATTGATATCACCCGCAGCTCTCTGAGTTTCCCTAAGAAGCTGCTGTGGAGTCATCTGTGCAAACTGGGACACCTTGTCTTGAGGAAGGAAAGAGCTAAAAGACCGCGTATATGCGCTCAGGATACATAACATAAGTGAATTAACTGTTTGGGCTCACCAAAGGTTGCCAACCTGGACATTCAACTTCGTCATGTGACTCGAAATTTCTTTGCCTGTAGAGGATTGGCCATTCAGAATAAAGTTGGATGATCTGGATTTTGCGCTCAGGTTGCGCCGAATGACGAGGTTCTGTTCGCCTTTGGCTCCCTTGAGTTCGATTTCGATGTACCCTGTTTCCTTGTCATTTTTGACGAAGGAACTCAGCTCACTGGCGCGGCCCAAGATCTGGAAGTAAAAGGTTAACGCATAGCGTCGAGGACAACATGAAAAACAAACACTGGGCGGCCAATTCAGACCAAGGCAAATCGCGCACGCAATGCTACTCTTACCAGTCCCGTTCGGACCGAGGATCATGTTCAAGTAAGGACCCGGATGGAACTCCACCCAATCGTAGGTGACGAAGTTCTGCAATCGGATGCGGACTATGGATCCAGGAATGAAACTATAATGACAATGTCGTAAGAATGATCCGCTCCGTTCAAATCAACTGGAAGCGGCTTACCCGTCGTCGTCTCGAGGGAGGGTTTGGACGCGTTCTCTTTGTGTTCCTTTGTTAGGTGAGGAAGGAACAGATCCACCCATTGAGTTGACTCTGGCGCGCTTGCGTCCCCTAGGAGTCCCTTCCTCGTCGTCTTCATCATTCTCTTCCTCCTCTTCGCTTTCGGCACCTTCATCTGCTTCAGCGTCGGCAGCGCCTTCATCGCCATCAGGTTGGGATGGTTCTAGTTGTTGATCTTCTTCCTCTTCGTCAGAATCGACGCGCCGAGCCTTCCCCTTTGCCGCCTCCTGTTTGACTTTCTCCACTTTTACCTTTACATTGCGCTGCGCATTTTCTTTGGGTGGGTCGTTATTGTCTAAAGTCTCTGCGCGTGTGCGGCGGGCCATTGTGGTCGTGTTGACGTGGTGAGGAGACACAGAGAGACACGAAATGCGGAGACAATTATTTAGCGAGACGCGTATGATATAATTGACGTTTGGTTCAGATTGAAGTGACTACGCTTGAGGGCAGGTCCTTACGAGACGTCCTGGGCGTCGTGCTAAGTGCTTACATAGAGATCTACATAATTATGAGTTACTCAGAGTGCTCGTAGCTGCCCAGCATACGAACGCATCAGCCTCGTGAAAAGGTCCAACGGGTATTGTGCTTGGAAACGGATTTCTCAGCTTACGTGTCCCGAGGACAGTCAGACCCTCCGACTTGCGTGATTTGCTCATCCTCAAGTCCAATGGCCATGAGCATCCGGAGAAAAAGTACTACACACGACCTTGCGACGCTTCGTCTACACCCAGATGGATCACGCGTTCAGCAGTCCTCGATAAACACCAGACATCGCACAGCAGGATCGACTGTTGTAGATTCTCGAGGGAACTGGATTGCCCGAGATGCCGGAGGACAGAGCTCGGTGAAGAAGAGGAGTGTCAGCGTACTTACGGATGTCGGGGAAGGGGAGAACATTAAGCTCTCAAGCGACGAGGAGAGCGCAAAGCGTGCTCGGGGAAAAGGAAAGGGAAAGCAGCCAACCCGGGACAGCGAGCCTCTGGATGAGGACTCTTCTCCCGAACCCGAATATCTGAATCCAAGAACCAAGAGACGTCTCTCCTTTACACACGACTACAGTTTCTTGGACCCCCCTCCAGTCTCTGTTTCAACTCTTGAGCAAGATGCGTACGATTCGGATGCTTCCTCGTGCTGCTCGTTGCCGGTGGTATCTTTTCAGGACCCTGCCCCTGTAAGGCTAACACACATTACAGGACAATTAATCCCTAACGTCTCTCCAGGAACTGCTGAAATGTATCCACCACTTCGCTAGCTGTTACTATCGCGAAAGGGGGCAGCTATTCGATAGCAGCAGAGACTATCGTGAAAAGAGGAAAGAGCGGCGCAAGCAATCACAAAACAATCTCCATGTTCTTGCTGCTGACGCGTCCAACCAGCAAAATATCGACTCTGAGGGTGACAACTGGATCGATGAGGAAGAGGAGGTCACCGAAGGAGTCGAGGACGAGGACGTCGATATGAGTGGTGAGGACAGTGTTCAAGAAAGGCCTCAAACCGATTCCTGCAAGAAAGACATGTACAAAGCTTTCGATGGCTCCGCCCTCATGGCAATAGGTCTGTGAACCGACTTTCGGTTTGATACTTACTCAACGTAGCATAGGTATTATGTTACAAGAGCAAGTCGCACACACACTTTCATCTAGGCCGCATTCATCGAAGGAACATTGCATGGCGAAACGGCGAAGAACTGAGTCGGAGGGCTTGCAATAGCGTCTGCTGATGATGCAGGAATAAGAATGCCCAGATAATATTAAAGGATTGCGCGACAGCAAAACAGCATTACTTCGACGATGGTGACGGCACCGACGGCCTGTTCTTAAGGTCCAGTTTCAAGATGTAGTCGTCCGTCAGACTACCATCCTCCCACCGCTTCAGGATGTTGTTCCTGTATATGCCCATGTTCGATCCGCCGAACACCTTTAGTCGCGCCAGACGCCGTTCTCGTAGTTTGTTCTTGGGTAACATGCCTGACACGGCATGCATAATGATCTACATACGAAAGCGAAGTCAACACTAGGGATGAGGATGGTAACAAGGACAAAGCATACCTCATGTGGCTTCTTCTCCATCATGGTCTCGTAAGGTGTCTCTTTCAGACCACCAGGATACATAGTGTGTTTTCGATAGACAAGCTGCTCTTCTTTCCTGCCCGAGACCTTGATGTTCCGGGCATTCGTCACCACGATATAGTCACCACAGTCCACTAGAAATGCATTCAATGGAAAGACACGAACCGGCCATTCTGACACGTACAGCTCTTATCATAAATTGGCTTGTGCTTACCCATAAGGACAAGCGCTATCCTCTCCGCAAGTTTTCCAAGCACTCTGTCCGAGGCATCGACGTGGTGCCATACCCTAGCGTAGGCAAGTGCTGTCTGTGGATTTGTCTGCGTGAGTACACCGGATTGGGCGGGCTGGATAGAAACGGCGTACATTACCAACGGCTTGCGACATGGATAGCTTTTCTGAAGAAACGGCACTCAATAAATTCATTCAAGTTAGAAAAGGTCACGTGACTGAAGCCAGTACACTCGCGAATGCGTCCGCGCGGACGCCAGAACAGCTTCAAGTTGAATCAAGTAGTGTCACGAAGGTCAAGTGAGCTGGTTGCACACTTCTCGAAGGCAAAGTTGGAGATCAAATCCTTCCCCGACTACGGCTGTTATATCCACTCAATCTGACGCAGGGACACATCAGGAAAGATTACACACATCTTATTTGGCTTAAGCAATCCACAGTAAAGTTTCTGATGTGATAATGGTATATCCAACATTGTAATCCCTCACCATTGATTATATTTCCCCTCTTGTGGTTATAATTCATTCTATGCTCTTCACTGTTTTTCTGATGGGAGCACTGCCAACAAATCGAGATCTAGACGCCTGAAACATTCGGCCACATGCTCGCTCTTCTCTTCAGCGCCTGGGATCCACCAGCAAAACTCTCTTCCTTGAGTATTGAGGTTGGATACCGTGACGTACGGACGCCATCCACTGAACTTCCGTGCTGCGGCTGCTGCCTCCTGCGCAAGCCAATGTTACCTCGATTTGCTCATATCATCCTGGATGGTGATTCCAAGGTGATGACCTAAGTTGGAAGTCCACGACAACCTGAATCATCGAGGAGCTCTTGGGAACGATATGAAATTCGTCGTGGCCTAACCAGCCATGCTCACGCATCAACTCCGCCTTCTAGGAAGAGCTGGAACTTAAGGCTATCCCGAAGAGGCACCCGCTCTCTCCGGCATTCTGATCGTGTGATTGATGTCTCGTTCATCATTGCGATCAACGGAATATTGGGCGCCTCCGCAGGCGCTGAGGGACCCCACGATATACGCGTTTTAAGAGTATGTTTCGATTTCCCAATTCCCCTCGATACTCCGTAAACACCTTATGCCCCTTCCAAATTCTGTCTTCTCAGTGTTTTCCTTTGCGGGTTTTGTCCTGGCTAGTATGCCGCTATCCTGGCACCTTCAATGTAAGTCGGTAATGTGTCGTGGCGCACCTCTCCGCTATACTCACCGCGACACGGTTTCATAGACGGGAACGCAGGGGCTTGCATGTGCATGGCATGGGCTGGCCTTGCTTGCCTCATGTTTTTCATCAACTCAATTGTCTGGAATGACAATGTATCAAACTCGGCTCCTGTGTGGTGTGATATCAGTGAGTCTCGAACGCCTTAAATGAATCGCATTGTCTGACCCCCCTCAGCTTCACATTTTTTGATCGGATCCAGTGTTGGCATCCCCGCTTGTGCTTTGTGTATGATTCGTCGATTGTACAAGATCGCAAAACTGGATTTTATAAAGCAGACCCACCGTCAGGTAGATATCCCTCACATATTGGACGTAACCAATGGCCAACCCTCACGCCGTCCAGAAGAAACGCCACTTTTACGTGGATCTACTTCTTGGGATTGGCTCCCCCTGTGTAATCATGGTATTGTGTCAGTTGTCACCGCTCGTCACACGTCGTGCCTTGAGCTAAAACGAAAGTTTCGCAACAGATTATATCGTGCAAGCCAACCGCTTCAATATCTATGAACGGATTGGCTGTTACCCCGCCTCGTTCGACAGTATCCCGGCATACCTCCTCGTTAATTCTTGGCCCGTCATTCTCGGTCTCGTCCAAGCGGTTTATGCTGGTACGCGGTATTTAAATATCGGGGGGGGGGACTGATGATGCCGTTTCAGGTCTAACATTGCGTATCATGCTACGGAAGAAGTCACGGATGAACGAATTACTGCGATCAAATAGAAATGGAAACATCACCAAAGCCCAGAATTGGCGCCTCCTGGCATTTTGCATAACGGAGATAGTGTTCGCGATTCCCCTGGGGTCATATGTGATCGCCATCAGCGCCGCAGGGGGCCAAATCCAACCATACGTCTCCTGGTCTAATGTTCACCGCGACTTCTCCCGAGTCAACCAGATTACTGTGTCGGAATGGCATAATATGGCTTATGCCAGTGTATTGTTGGAAACGAACAGATGGTTGTATGTTATATGTGCATTTTTCTTGTTTGGCATATTTGGGCTAGCCCAGGAGGCGAGGAAGACTTATCGTCGATGTTACTCTGCTATTCTCCGGGGTTTGACGTTCTCGGGAAATGACGCTCACGCTAGGTATGTGTTGTATTTTTTCGCAGGTTTCATCGTGTAAACGCCCAATTATTCCTCAGCCTTGTAGAGCCTCCGATGGCGGCGTCCATGTCCTCAGTCAGAATGACACACACAACCCTCGAGGCACGAACTCGACAGACCATGTCTTCTAGGCAAGTCGAGAACTCTCCTTCCATACCTCCCCTTGCCCAGCTAGCAGAATTGTCAACACCTCTCTCCGAAGTGTTCGAAGATTACATTGGGGCAGATGAGGCGCTGCGTAGTTTCAGGCCACAGCTCGACCTGTATTCAAATAACTTGCCCTCCATTCCTCAAGCTGTATTACTCCCACATCGCTCGCGGGGTAGCGTTTGCTGGCCTAGCCGTGATAGCAGGTGTCCTGGATGATGCGATTCGTAACGACACGACCTGTCGCGGGTTTCACATTCATTCGCGTCGCAAGGATTCGCTCTTACACGATTAATGCTCCTCGCGTACGAATGAAAAGGAACCTCTTCGGACGCTGCTGCATCTCGAACTTAAAGGATGCGATCTAAGACTGTATGGTGGAGTGGGAGCACTGCATAGCATGTAATACAACAAGAACAATGTTCCACCCAATAAGGATGAATAAAGTATTAGTTATGGACAGGAACCTCAATGACGCCAATGTAACCCTAAGACAGACTCCGTTTAGATCGAGAGTTTACTTTTTTCCTTTGCGCTTCTTAGCAGCCTTCTCGCCGCTGATGGCGGTCGTCTTTGCTTCTTCCTTGGACACTGCTGCTGCAGGTGCAGCGGGTTTCGGGGCTGCCTTTGGCTTCATGTTTGACTCAACTTTCGCCGGCGGCTTGTGAAGGAGGTTGATAACGAACGTCGCCACACCACCGCTCATGATATACAGCAGCCACTTGGGAACGTGAACGATCCAGCTGTAGACCGCCGACAAGACAAGAGCGAAGTAATCGAGAACCCATTCCCTGCATCGTCAAGATTAGCTGTGATTTTTTAAGAGGGTTGACAGAAGGCCAACCTGTCGCCGTCTGGGCCGTAGGCAGATGTCCAAGACTCCTTGTGCCGCCACGCCTCATCTTTGAGGAATTGGTACAACAGCTCGTCGGTTAGTCGAATTTGACCAGCTTTGTAGAATCGTAGCTTCTTTCCTCTATCTTTGAGTACAACAAGAGTAGGTGCACTGAGGGAATCGCTCAGTGATGTGAAGCGACCATGAGCAACGCAAGCACGTACGTCCAGACAGCCCATTTGGTGGTAATGGTAGTGACATCGAGGTAGTCAATCCTTCCGAAGCGAACGTGTTCCAGATCGCCTTTCTCCAGCGTATAGTTGTATGCTGCATCGAAAGTATTATCCACGAATTTAGAGACACCGTCTGGTTGTCCTGCTGTTACAGTTCTGAGAAAAGTGGTATCGAAATCATGCGAAAAGTTTCGGGGTAGAACAGGCGATCTTACATTACAATGAACCACACTCGCTTTTCCTCCTCTTCGAGGGTCATTTTTTCGTTTACAACCATATCTGCGTAGTTAGAGTCTGTGATAAGAGGTATCCGTGCATCCCAGACGGCGTCCGCAGTTCCGGAGATATTAAAATTAATCAGGGAAGTGAGAGCTGAGACTGGGCCACCCGTCACCAGATTGTCGAGGAACGACGGCTTTGGAGGAATGTTGCCGCGTTTCCCAGCAGTTTCAGCAGGACGCGGGACTGGTGGTTGTTGGTCTGCAGGCAGAGTTGGAACGGGTTGACCCGGTGCCCATCCTGCTGAGAAGTACTGTGCATTGGCTAGTCCAGTGACTGCGAGCAAGCTCGATACCAGAGTGAATGGTCTCATGGTCGGTGGTGGATGGGGACACGAAACTATCTTGGACGTGCCTGGATAACTGCCACTCAACAAGAAACTACATATCAGTTCAACTTTGATTAGCGTTTGTACCCATGCACTCACTCACACTAGCGATAAGGCGTGGCACTGAACATAACATTGTGTAGCACTATGTAAATTGGGTAGAAGTATAGCTACTTAGCACTCTGAATACCTGACTACTTCAAGCTATGGAGACAAAGACAGTTTAGGATGGGCCAAATTAAGCATTAGAGCCTAGCTGGCAGACTGCCGTGCAAATTCTGGTTGATCTCAACCCTCCAATATATCCATCAGAAAGGATTCGAGCTTCGAGAAACCACCCGAGGGAATAGTCCTCTCTGAGTACCATTCTGTGTTTTCGCCGTGAAGTATTGTCAGGAGGAAGGAGGGGGGATACTCGAGAGTAAAAAGTTGCCAGAGGTGGTTTGCGATTTAACAGCTGGTCGAGATATGTGCTCAAGGATATTGCAGGCCATTGTTTGAAGCAACAGCCAGAGTGCATGACACGCTTCTGTCACGAGGAATTGGACACAAGAAGGTACTCAAGTTGGCGAAAGTCGACAAAGATATAGATTGAAGTATGGGAAACTTGTAGCAGTGCTCATGCACACGCTGGCATTATTTAAAATATCCGAGTGTAGACGTGCACATACACTGGCGTCCGTGCGACAGCACAACCTTACTGAAAATTAGCGTGTCGCGGTATTTCCAGGACTGCGTTCGCCCACAAGAGTGCTGCCTCGAAGAATGTCTTACTGGCGGCTGTGGCCTGCCTGGTTATATATTTCCGTTCTGTCTCTATCATCCCGCCATCGAGTTCGCGCAGCACCCACAGACAGTGAGCATTGTTTCTCACTACACGCGTTCAGGGTGCTCAGTTATTTATTGTTCAACTGTCTACTTCAGTTCCCTCAGCAGCCTCGTTCTACGTCCCAAGTCTCCCTGGGCTGCACCAGGATCTCACGCACCCACTTCACATTTATGCAGGACACATCCTCTCCGATCCTCATGCCGCTTCTGTAGACGGCACAGACGTCCTCGCACACATCTTCTTCGTGATGGTGAAGGCACGAAGAACGGCTGATAAAGAGAGACTGATGTTCTGGTTTAACGTGGGTTCATGTCGCTTTGTAATCCACTTGCCGTTCAAACTGAATGGAGCTATGTGTAGGGCGGGCCGGGGTGCTCATCGTTTGATGGGCTCATGATGGAGGTAGGCCCATGGAAGGTGGATGGTGAAGGCGGTTTGAAAACTGTCGAGGGAGGCTGGGAAGAGTACACAACTATGGTCTATGGTATGTTCCTCATCCTCTTGACCTTGTTTCCTGCACCAATCTCACTGTGTAATAGTCGACCAGCCAGCAGGTACAGGCTTGTCGTACACTAGCACCAATCACTACATACATACACTACAAGAGGTATAGCCAACTTGTTTTCCCATACTGCTTTCCAGCCATCGTTACTGACGACCACCCGCAGGCTACTGACCACGTAATGCAGTTCCTACGCACTTTCTATCAGGTTTTCCCTGAGTATCTCTCAGTAGATGCAAGTCGCCTCCCCCTGTATTTATACCACTCTGCTCACTCAATATGCAGGCCTATCTCGGTGGTGAAAGCTTCGCAGGGCAATTCATCCCTTATTTCGGTACTGCATCCCTTCAGAATCTCAAGTCGTTGCTGACAGGTTTTTAGCGGACGCCATTCTGAACTCAGATCTAAACATTCCATTGCGAGGCGCCGCCATCGGAAACGGCTGGATCGATGGTCGCAACCAATACCCCGCATATCTTGAATATACAGTGACCCACGGAATTGTCGACGTGAACTCGCAGGTAAATCAAAACTAATTGATTTAGATCTGCCCTTACCGATGCCTCCCTCGAAAGCACTACAAGGACAGTAAACAGGCCACAGATCAATGCATGGCCGAGTTAAACCGTGCAACAGGTCTAGAACCTATTCATATCAACGACTGCGAGAGGCTCGTCAATGATATTCTCCTGTCAAAATCTCGAATGTGAGTGGAAATCCATTTTTATTCCGTAGTATCCCTGAAAATGGGTAGTGTGGACGGAGTACAGAAATGCGTGAATATCTACGACGTGCGGCTAGAAGACGACCACCCCTATTGCGGCATGCAATGGCCACCAGATCTCCAGAACGTAACCTCTTACCTAGCCGTGAGTCTTCGGCGCTTTTAGTGTCATACACTCCGTTGAATCACCTCTGCGTTTGCCATTCACAGCGCAAAGATGTCGTCATGGCTCTCCATGCCACTGCCAAACCCGAGAGCTGGGTAGAGTGTCAGGGACGCGTCGGAATGGAGATGGATGACGGGCTCTCTGCATCTTCAATTACGCTCCTTCCAAGTGTCATTGAACGCATCCCCGTCCTGCTATTCGCAGGTGACCAGGATTTCATATGTAACTACATGGGCATTGAGAGCATGATCAAATCTATGACGTGGAACGGCGAGAAGGGTCTCGGAGTTAGTGTTTTCATCTACATCTTCCCTTCACTCTATCCCCGTATGCTTCGTGATTCTTGGCCGGCACTGAAATGATTCTTATTTACAGAAGGTGCAAACCAAGTCGTGGAGTGTGAATGAGACACCAGTCGGAACATGGGTTTCTTCGCGGAACCTCACCTACGCCAAGGTAATCCTGCTGTAACCTTCCCAGAATGACTTTCCCTCATCCTTATAGATATTCAATGCTTCACATATGGTCCCATACGACGTTCCAGACGTCGCGCACGACATGATCCTCCGCTTCATGGGTATGAACTTTTCCGCCATCGTCGACGGCTCGGCACGTATCCCAAGTAGCGTTGGCGACGAAGTCAAGCCTGTGTTCCTAGATGGCGGGGAGCTTCCCGTCTCATCCAAACCACCTGGGAAGACATCTGAACAGACAAAAGCACAATGGGATGGTGAGCGATTCTTGCGTTCTGTAATGCTTGTTTGTTTGGGAATGACTGACGGACTTTGGGTGTCGTAGCGTATTATAACGCAGGCTCAGCTGTACTTGTGCTGCTCTTGGTTTCCTTAATAATCGGGCTCTGCATATGGTATCGCCTCCGGAGAAGACGCGTTCAGCTTCCACAAGGCAAGGTCGTCGCAGAAGAGAATATACCCCTAACCAGTGCTTCGGAGGGCGACATGTTGGACAGTGAGCAAGCCCGGCGGAAGAGAAAGGGGAAGGAGCGAGCAATTGAGGACGAGGATGGGTCGCCGATTTTCGAGGTGGGAGAAGATGACGAGGAGCATGAGGGCTATGATAGACATCGATGGTAGGAGGGTACTTTGACAAGTATGTTTGTGTTGTTTTGGATTATCAGTACGAGTAGTGTACTTGTAATGGGAGAACACCAGCACTACAGGATCCTCCTGATGCGAGCTGCAAGAGATCTTGTTCCTCCATATCGGACCAACCCTCCATCACCTTAGCGCTCAGCTCTGGCGACAACGATGTCGATCCCCGTTCGTCATATTTGACTGGTAGTCGAAACCACAATGGATGAACGATCCAGTGAAAATGAAAATTCGCGCGAAGTGAGATAGCGGTAATGTGGAAAGGATGGTCCCGAGAACCCGGACAATTGAATGGAATATGTCAGTTCCGGACTGTTGAGGAACGCTGGGAGAGGAAGTAATGGCAGTTGTAGGGAAGACAGGAGTTCACTGAAACATGGCAGTTGTAGGAGGGACCAGGAGTTCACTAACACTCTTAGGTCCACCTACAACTGCCACGTTTCGGATCAATTGACGGGTGCGACACTGGTCCTAGCATACAAGCATCATCCCCTGCTTACATCAAAAAACGCATTCAGCATGAAAAACGATTTTGAAAAACATGCTTACTGCACATTGTTGCCAAGGGCAAACCTACACTAAACCGTCTGTCCGTGGGCCCATATTCAAGGGGGCCTCCGAAGTTCAGACGCACTTGAGTTTGCTCTGCGGGGACCGACCATCATATGTTACTATGCACTGAGTGCACCGGTCGGAAATCTGCTCGCCAAGCTGAAATGCTAAACGTTGGACTGTTTCGATGAGATAAGAAATGAGAAAGACTGGCTAAGGGGACGATCGAATCAGAGTAATAGGTCGGGCTGGTTTTTGGGCTGGCTCACGCAGAAAACGCACACGTCCCCCTGTTCACCAGGGAGACAGGCAGATTGCAGAGAAGTGAACGTGCACATCTGCGCGATGAACTTGGAAACGCGGGGGAACAGGGGCCCACAGAATGCGCGACTGCAAACCAAACACACTGGTGGTATTCGAGAGGCGGATGGGTCAGAAAGAACGACCCGAGATGAGGTCAGTGGGGGTTCGCAGGTGGAAGAGCAGAAGAAAGAGTGGGGGACTCAAAACCCCCAACGCGCCCTCCTTAAGAGTGGCAGTGGATGATGACCTCGCCACCTCAACCAAACTCTGGGTCTCCACATGTGACTCCTACGAAGGCCACACTCATAAATGTTATTGGGGTGGATACCTTGTAAGTTAGGTATGACAGGTTACCGGGAACACGAGAACGGTTGGGAACGATCTCGGTTCGCCATTCTGTCAAGTCCACCTTCCATTCGGTCTCGTAGCTTACCACCAATTGGAGTACTGGAGGTAGCTTCAGGACGAGGAGAGGGATTACATTGCACTAGCGCTGCGTGATATGGATATGGTGCAGATATGTGACAGTGGCTTCATTCCGACTCATCGATGGAAGCGGAACTCACTTGGTATCTCCCTCATCCAATGTATTCAACTGCTCATGGATCTGTGAGCCAGCGCCTCCTCACAAAATGCGTGTTTAGAGTAGCCAGGAGGAGCGTCTTCGCATTTGGGCTTGCGTTTCGAGGTCCTTTCGCAAGCCTTCATTTATTATGACCTCTGCCATATCCCACTTTCTCGTGATGTCAAGTACATTGCCTGCGTACTTCCTCGCACATGTCCGTGACAATCTGAGGCCACAGAAGTCCAGGACCACCTGCATGATAGACTCGTTGCAGAGATGGCAGTGTTTTATTTTGTTGGATTGGCAATACACAGTTCACCACACACACGGTGAATGAACCAGAAAGACAACATATTTTCATTGAGGATACTGGATGAACGAATCTGTATGCATCATGGTTTCACCCAACCGTCAAAGCCACATAGTAGCAACTCTCCCGGAGGAGAGCGGGTACGGAAGATACAGGAATATGACGCCGCATGGCCACCCTACATCAGCCCTCAAATCCCCTAGGAGCGAATCAACACCGTGAGGCAGACTCAGCTGCAGAGGAGAGAACGAGCGGGGCAGCGGTGCTCGATCTTGTGAGCGCCCCGAAGAGCGCCTCGCTCCATCAACCTGAATCAAAACGTTCTCCAGAAGAAACAAAGTCCTCTGTGCCAGATGGCTAACGCTTCTTGCGGTTGGGAATGGACACTGAGGAGATGAGTAAAGCAAAGTTTGGGGTTTATATACCCAGCCCTGAGTGCAATTTTCTGATCTCCGACGCTAGCCGATACGCGTTTGCCGTGCTGCCGACACGCGCTTCCCAGTTCCTCCTGTGGCTTGGGTTCTTGATTGCGATTATGTCTCGTCGGTCGACCCTACCCAGACCAAGGGAATCCGTATTTGCAGGCGGACACGATTTGTATCGCGGAGACGTCAATGCAGTCTGCCCTCCGAATCTGCGAGAATGTGTACTCGCAATGGAGGACTGCTGTGAGGAGGTAATGTCACCCCGATAGACGATCGGAGACGGGAACTCACCAGAAACAGGCGCACGAGGCTCAGCAGCTTCTGCGTAACGGGACTTTTGATCTACCAAGGATGTCCAAAGTTTTGGAGAGCCAAAAGGTGTGCCATATCAAACATCTTATGGCTGCCATCTCACGCGCTGATCACGCTCAGGTGTTCCTCCTCATCGACGAAGGTACCGTGCGGAGATACAAAGCAGATCTCGCAGACGAGATTGAACCGCAAATCAATGAGCTCATCGAACGTGCAGAAAAGGGATTGAAAACATTCAGCCGCAAAGAGAGTCTTATTCAGAGTAAGGTCGGTATCTCGAATCCCAGCAGGAGGGAGGATTGCCAAACCAGTTTCCTCGGCAGGTCGAAGCAGCACAAGCTATGCAGTCCCGTGCGGCCACGGCGCCCACCGCAAATAAACGTGAGGAGCGCAGGGTGCAGATGTTACTGAAGCAGCGGCAGCGGCTGGAAGAGGAAGTAAAAATCCTTGAGTCGGAAATTTTGGCATTGGTAAGATTAGCCGCAAATGGCGGCACTTTCATTTCTTACTCTTGCCCACAGCAGAATAAGAAGCCCTCGCGCTCATAATTGCCGGAATCTTGGTGATCTCACCTCATACCCCACTTCGGCGCCTGCCTCAAGTCAACAAGATCCTGCCTTGGAGAGGTTCGCCGTGTAACGGCTAACTAAGAGGGATGCACAAGCCGACAAGACGCATGGGGATACGGCGCAAGCCCGCCAAGCATCTTCCGAGTGGTACAATGCACTTGACGACATAGGTGCATAGCAAGTCAATGAAATGCTTCAGAACATATATAATGATTTGGGTTTGTAATACATCGGGTTACATTTGGTCTGTTTTACATCTGTATTTCTCCTATTATGACGGTGTCCACCCATTCTCCAGCTTGCAGCTGCGACGGGCCTCCCTCCCTGAGCACTGGTAACTGCACGAGTCCATTAGCCCCGCTCAAACTTGCCACCCTGCTTGATCTCTGCCCGCCCGTACTAAACGCCTTAAGACCCGAAGTTGCCCTTACGATAACGCGGTGGAATTCCACCCGAGGATCCAGGCGCATCGGGGTTTGTATCTATCCGCGGCGTTGGTTTAGCACCACAGGTAGATGGTGACATGAAAGAACCGCAGAACCAACCTGAACTTTGACGCGCGGCAGCTGGCACCCCCCAGCAGGCCATCCGCCTAATTTCCTGAGCGCGGGTACCACGAAAATGTTGAACGTGACAAGCGCAGATGCAGGGTTCCCAGGAAGAGCAAACAAGAATTTCCGTTCGCCTTCTCCTTTTGACACAGGCATACTTGCGAACGTTGTTGGCTTTCCGGGCTTCATCGAGACACGGCCAAAATGGACGGTTCCTCCGAACTTGCGCTCGATGACAGGTTTGAGAAGGTCACTGGAACCCATCGAGGTTCCGCCTGTCGTTAGGAGTAAGTCGGCTTCTTTGAGACCTTTATCGATGACTTGGACGTGTGCATCGACGCTGTGAATCATTTGAATATGTTGTCACGTCATCTCAGCGAGTTTCGATCTTACTCGTCAGCTACTATTCCAAGGTCGATGACGGTATATCCCATTCCTTCGAGCATTGCTTGTAACGAGGGACGATTTGTATCGTATATCCCACCCCACCCCTCACTGGGGAGTGGCTGTGGTGATTGTAGGTCCAAGATCTCGTTCCCCGTGCTCAGGATCGCCACTACAGGCTTTCGTCGGACCATCACCTGCTTTCGGAAACACATGTGTGTCGTCATCAAACAAAGTGAGACCAAGGGATGAACGGAGGGACACGGGACCGACCTCCTGCCGTCCAACAAACGCCAAAGTTCCAATCTCGCCACCTAGGCTCGTGATCACTTCTTCCTTCTGCAGTACCAGATCTCCTGTGCACACATCCGAACCTGGGAGCCTTACGTTGTCCTCCTTGGGGGCCTGTACGAGCGTCTTGACCTGCTTCTCTTCGATGGCGTTGCCATCCACGTCTTTGATAGTGGACACGAGTTCCGTATCTTCCACCATGATGACTGTGTCTGTTCCGGCAGGGAGTGGACCACCTGTGTTGATCCGGAAAATAGATCCTTGGGGGAGAATATCGGTGAGGGGGTGCGTCTTTGAGGTCAGTACGTCATATACACCTGGGGGATCAGAAGCTGTAGGTGGGGAAAAGTTAGAGTTGGTTTCCTATCCCTGAGGTAAAGCGGTTTGAGACAACTTACATCGGAGTGCGTAACCATCTACGTTGGTAGTTTGAGTTGAGGGAATGTTTTGTGGTGCATAGACGTCCTCAGCGAGGACGTGACCTGCAAGGGCGGGGGTAACCTGCGTCGTGGTGAGCCGCAATTCCGAGGGTTTCAACCGTCAGATTGCTTACCGGGAACATAGTGGAAGCCAAAGGCTGTATCTCGGTCAGGATCATTTCTAGAGCTGCTTCGAGGCTAATCTGGGGGTAAGGCGACACCCGATGACGGCCCGACGCTACGATGACATTCTCAGCACTCCCTCGATCAGATGCGGTAGGATAGCGTACCAGGCGCAGAGGGCTCATGGGAGAGCATCTTCCGCGTTTGAAATGCTTCATGTCCATGGTCGCAATGATGATAGCGGTGACCGTGATGGTGGTGGTGGTCATGATCAGATGAGCTCGAAGAAGCATGGGTATGACTGGTTTCCATAGCCGCGTGTACCTGCTTGCCCGTACCTCCCTTGATGAGGTCGATGGCATGCTCAATCACACCGTTAGAAAGGAGGGCCTCCATATTCTCCTTCACGGCTTTGACGCTTCCGGGAAGCGTCACGACGAGTGTATTTTTAATCGTTCCCGCCACTGGTCTGGAGAGCGCGGCTAGGGGCGTGTGCCTCAGTGATGTAGCGAGGAGGAGGTGAACAATGCCAGAGGCATGGCGTTTAATCAGGGGTGATATTGCCTACGAGAACATGCATAAGATCCTGCATCCTCCACTGTTGAAACCTTGACAGAGGAAGACTCGGACGGTGTGGGGTGCCTACCTCTGGGGTTCTATCTCTGACTCCGAAGCCAGTTCCACCCGTGGTGATGATCCAGTCTACCGATCCCCGCTCAGACTGTTCTTTGACGGTCTCTTGGATCTGAGCTTCGTCATCCGGGAGAATGGTGGTCGATATGTCGTGGTATCCATGCTGCCGGAGGATGTTTTGGATTTGAGGGCCAGACAGGTCTTGGCTCTTGCCAGCAGATGCGCTGTCGCTGACTTCCCAGGGGTGAGTTCCTTGGACAGAACTCTGTGACGGCAGCCTCACCTGTGATAATCAATACCTTGGTTGAGCTCATGGATGGTAGTGATCAGGGAGATGGCAGGAAGCACCTTGACTCGAGGGAGCTTTCGTGGGGGTAACCTAAACTAATTATCTGCCAGCACATCTAATCTCGGACTGGATTCTGAACGAGTCTTGTATGAGCCTTGGCCATTTCTCATTGTGATTAATGGACGATGCATAAGTCACCAGACAATTATCGATTCGATGATACGACCATGCATCTTAATTAACATTGACCAAGAGAAGCGTTGAGCATGACTTGGAGCGTGTCTACTCGCCAACAAGCTCGTCCTAGATCGTAAGTTCCTCCAGTCTATACAAACCAACACCCAACGATGCCTGTTGCCCAAGCCGCTTTTTCCGTTTCTTCCACTCCGCCGGACTCTCCTTCGGTATGCCACCCGCCTTTTCCTTCAACAACCGCACATGAGCTTTCGTATAAGGCTCCAGCACCCCACGGAGCTGCTCCATACGGTCGATGTGATCGATCTCTGGTTCAATCTGAGCCAAGATTCGCCGTAGTGATTCGTAAGAGGGCTGGTATTGAAGTAGAGCCACGAAAGACGCGTCGAGTAATGTTTGTAGGAACGTGATAACCTGGAGAATGGGTGAGCATTACGACGCAGGAGACGCGCTGCGTACTTACCTTGGGATACGGTGGCGAGTCGACTCCACTGGACTGCATGTCTGTGTTGGTGGTCATCGACTTGAGTATGGCTTCAATATTCTGTTCAGTTCCTCCATGTATCCAACTCTCCAAGATCTCCAAAATCACTACGAGGTCCTGAGCGTCTGACAAGTATTTCCGGGTGGCCAAGCGCATGGCCACAGGTGAAAATGGATACGACACGCATGCGGAAATATAAGTCCCCAGAGGCGGGACATAATTCGCTAACGCATCTACCTCCATCGTATTTTCGTATTTGTGCTTTTTGTCAATGAGGAATTTGGCGGAGGCCATCATCTCGTCCTCCGAGACGTCCGCAACGGTGCTCAAAGTGAGCATAAGGTTTTCCTGGGTAATTCTGTTGGCTTGGTGGAATTTCGAAACAGTGAAGTCCTTACCCAATCGCCTCGTTCACGAAGAGTCGTAACGAGCTTGCCCTTGAGCATGATGCTAGTAACAAAACCATTTTCGAGAAGATATCGCATTATACGGGGAGAGTATTGGTAGTCTGTGGGAGGTTCAGGGGGCAGAATGATGTTGACGATTCTTTTGACGAATTCGTGACCGAAGGTAGGTTCATCCGGCTGTTGATGCTATTAGTCCATGCGACTGTGTCGAAGAATAACTGGTCTTACAGAACGCGATTTGACCCAGGTAAAGAAAGCTTCATCGGCCCTCTGTGCTTTCTTTTTGCGTATCGAAGCCTCGATAGCGGAGACTAGTTTAGTTTCTCCATCATATTTTTCAGGCTCCTGAGCATCAGGTGTTTTGGGTACCAGCCACTCGGCCGTCGAAGCTGATTTGCCAAGGGCAGTAGCGAGACTTGACTTGAGACGTGGGTCCACCGGGACAACGTAGATGGAGGATCGCGAAGGGGAACCTTGGGTCTTGTGATGGGGCTGGGACGGGGATAATGTCAATAGCACCTGGTGGTCGTCGGCAACTGAGAGACTAAAGTGTGGTGAGGGTAAAGAGGAAGGGGTAGGCATTGTTTGCGATGCTAGCAGGACGCCGTAGCGTAGGTCCCATAGTTGAAGGGAGATGTCCTGTTCTCCGTCTACCAAGGCAGCGAGGAGAACGAGGCAGGAGCCAAGGGACACCACGGAGAGGCCGGTTCCTGGTGATTTCTTTTTTTTGAGAATAGCGAATCGTCGCAGACGAAGATTCTCTGAAACTATGGTCGCTAGCAATGACGAATTCGAATAGGAGAGCTGATATGTCGCCCATACACCCCGCGAATCTAGATAATATCTTTGATTACACCGACGTGACATGTGTCTGGAGCGACTAAAAGACTTACCGATGAAACTGAGCACCCCAGATGGACTGCAGGTTAAACCGAGTATACTCGTACCAGCATCGCCAGTCGAGCTGGCAATCAATAAGTCGCAGGCACCGAGAAGAACAATCCCCTCTCCTAACAACACAAGTCGCAGGTGGATTGTCGTGCCGGTGTGGCAGCAGATGACCGCGGCGCTGATACTCGGGGCCGAGTCCTCTTGGACAAAGCTACACAAATTCCGAGGGAAGACAAAGGTTTCTAGGAGTTCGCGTTCTCCGGGCCAAACCAACTGGCTTTTAATCTCAACTTGTGTGTTTGCAAGGCAGAGACCTCCGTTTTTTGATACGAGCAACAACGGTAGTGAGTCACTGATTGTACTGCATAATCGTACAGGCGGATAGGGAACCTGGATCGCGTCAGATAAACTCAATAGCATCGAAGGAAGTCAGAACGCACCACTATAGCATTCTTCTCAGTTGCTACAGATTTTAGACCAGAGAGGCCTTGTTTTATGACCCATATCGTACGCTCGCGATTTGCCTTGACGATGTCCGGTGCTTGTCTTATAACTGCATAACTCACGACCGACCGGGTGCCATCTTCTACGATACAGCGACTAAGAGCAGGTGCCGAAAACGTGACATGTTCACCGACAGAATATGAAGCTGCGGAATGAAGGTCTTGAAGCTGCACTTATGTACATTAGACATCAAAAAAATGGGATGATAGTCGTTACTTACATTCCAGACATGAATCCCGTCTGTTTGGCCGGTCACCGTTGCATAGCCGCGAAAGTTGCTGTTGTATGTGGTATATACAGCCTGGTTTGAAGCGACCTTCTGTGAGAAAGTGCTGCTGAGATACAGCTGGAATGGTTCGCCGACGGTCGAGCTCATCAGCGTGCTTTGACGGTGTCAGCGCCAGAGATTGATTTTGGGCGTGGGAGTCGAGCCTTGCATCTGACTGCCAAGCCGTCAGTGTCACCCAAAGCCTACTATCCACACCCTACTAGACTCCAGCGTTTGCCTGCAACCACTGTCTTCGCCATCGAGGAGCCTAGGTTCACACAATGCCTGAACCAGCAACAACACAGGCTACTCCGCCAGCCCACCAGGAGGAAAGCCCTGTCCGCCGGGTCATGGGGATCGTTCAAGTGAGATATCACTTCACTGTGTTCTTAACAGTGCCCAATGTCATTTTTCATGCAGCAAGTCTTCCTGGTTTGGGCCTTTTCACAGCTCGGTGAGTCCAGAGCGAGCAAACTTGGGCGAGTTCAAACACTAAGTTACAAACAGCGATGAAGCTATTCGTCCCCGCGAAGTCACCACCAACACCTCCAGTCGCTTCTCCCGAAAGCGGAACAGGTCTACCGGCCGGCCAGCCAAACCCCTTCTTACTTCCACCACAGCGAGCTCACTCATCTTGGGCACTCGGCCAGTCCCTCTCCATGTATGTATATTTTTCGACGTCCCCCAACGGTGACGTGTTCTCGCGTCAATGGACATCGGCGTGGCGGGAAGACCAAGATAAGGGCCTGCCAAATTTTGTATGGTCGAATATCACGTTCGGAGATTGGAACGATCAGAGAACTGCATACTTCGATATTGCCTTGCCTGAGGTACATAGGGAAGCTGCTGTTCATGCTCCTAGGCTAATCCTACGGACAGGCTGTACAACGGAACGCCTCCCTTTGGGCTGACGTCTTTCTTACAAAGGAAGATGCAAGTCCAGACCCCTCGAACCCGTCGTTCGACCCTCAATCTGTGCACCACATCCGCAAACGTGCGTCGTCGCGGAATTCGAGAGATTCAATGATTATGGGGAGCTGACGTTGCTGGTGCTTCAGTTCTGACGAGGTATTCTCCGAAGGCCAAAATACGCAAGGAAAAGAACCTTCTCAGCAGCTCTGATGACGAAGTGGAGGAGGAGGAAGAGGTATATCATTGGATTGTGCTTTTTCCACCCTTACTGAGTTTTTAGAAGGCTCCTGAGGAAGACGTGATCGTTTCGCATTGGTATAGGGTATGATTCTTGTTATTTGATCGAGCAATTATAGGAACTGACCACCTGCGCAGAACTTGACCTTGGCTGTCGTTTCTGACGAGTCTGTCTTGTCATTTGATAAGTTGCCTCCCGTCGTATCTGAACGTGAGTTTCTCTATATTGGAACCTGAATGATACTAACATTCCAGAAGACATTCATTTGGTTCCTGGCGCACGAGACTCGACTGGAACAAGTGGGTTTTACAAGCCAATCGTCTTCCCGAACGACTTTTGGCTTCTGCGCTCCCACCTAACGGAAATTAATACCACGACCCCCACTGTTCCATTGCAAATAACGTTCCAACCATTGTCGTACTTTAAATTTCAGATCTTCGCGTCGATGACCCATGGCTTTGACGAGGCAATAAAGCAGCAGGGTAGCGGCGCAGGCGGAGAACTAGACGAAGTAAAGAGAATGTTGCTTGAGACTAACCCATGGTTTTTGGCCTTGACTGGCATTGTCAGTATCTTGCACGTGGTGTGAGTTGTGCTCCGAGTTCCTGTTGGCCATTTTTGTTGACCGGCGTAGATTTGAGATGCTCGCATTCAAGTCAGATGTGTCACATTGGCGCCAACAGAAGGAACTCGTGGGAGTGTCTGTGAGGTGAGGTCTAGCATGTGATACATCCTGTCGCGCTCACTCGTCTGATCTGATCGTCTGACCCTGCAGAACGGTACGCTCCTCGCTTACAGTAATTGACTCATGCTCAATGCTCCAATTTTGTTACATCCCCAGATCATAACAAACGTGTTTGTCCAGATCGTGATTCTCTTATACCTCATCGACAACAACGCAGACACGAGTTGGATGATTCTTCTCGGCTCTGGAATGGGAGTTGTAATTGAGGCCTGGAAGGTGAGTCACGCAATGCGAGGAGGTTTGGCATTTGGGTTTACCCCGATGGCATAGATCACAAAAGCGCTAGACATCGGCATCATTCCTTCACCTCCTGGATCGAGGCTCCCTTACATGCTGAGCATTAAAGGTACTATCTCAAACACGTGTCTTGTGACGAGGGGCTGGCTCACAGATAGGCGATCAGATAAACATGTTCTTAGCGAGGATGAGAAAAAGACGCAAGAGTGAGTCCATCCGATTCTACCGATGAATTGTTGGCACTGAGAAGGCTGTCAGGTATGACAAACTGGCATTTCGTTACGTGTCCTACGTCGCCATTCCACTCCTTGCAGGATACAGTGTCTATTCCCTGGTGTATGAGACGCACAGGGGCTGGTACAGTTTTATCATCTCGACGCTAACTTCTTTTGTATACATGTTTGGATTTGTAGGTCCCTGTTGATGATCGTGCCCGACTAAAAAGTACTGACAACTATCGATTATGACAGGCACAATTGGTACCCCAGCTCATTATCAATTACAAGCTTAAGGTTCGTTTCGCCTATATCTGTCGGTTGGTTGGGTCTCATCGGTGGCCAGAGCGTAGCTCACATGCCAATGAAAGCTATGATTTACAAAACTCTGTCGACGGTGGTAGATGACTTCTTCGCGTAAGAACTACGAGTTCATATGAGGTGCATTGGAGCTCACACAAGAACGCTTCAGGTTTTGTATCAAAATGCCAACTCTACACCGACTAGCGTGTTTTCGGGACGACCTTGTATTCTTAGTGTTTTTATACCAGGTGGGTGTTTGTGCTATCTATAGCAGTGTGCAGAGAACCCCTGACATGTGGTCCAATTGGGTATTAGCGCTGGATATACCGCATCGATCCCAAACGCATAAACGAATATGGTCAGGTGATGGCTGAAGATGCTGTCAAAGCTGACGGCAACGGAGAGACGAAGAAAGACAAGTGACGAGTATCTGTGGCGACCAATCGGAGTGATAGTCTGTGGCCCAGGTTAGCATCTGATGGTTCTTGAGTCGCGTTAACTCCAGGGGGCTGTGGGTGGTTCAGATTCTTGCGTGATGCTTCTGCGGCGTAATTATCTACTAGATGTCCTGGATGGTATTAATGATGAGATTGCACTGATAACTCCGTCGACTGGCTCCCTCACGAACAAGATCGTCGCGGTCCTGAGTCGTGACGTTCAGTGCCGAGAAGCAAGTCTTCGGTTCCTACCTTCTTAAAATGGAAGAACTTGAAAATGTCAAAATTGGCACCTAAATCAGATATATTTTAGCTTCGGATTTGCAAATTTCGGACGAGAGTTTGCCGTGTTCGTGGAAAAATAATATTTCCCACATATCTTTTCTTTTTCAAAATAAGTTACGTACACGGCACCGGACTTCATCTAATCCGCACGGCCGTGCATACTTGAACTCCTGCCCCGTTAAACGCTGGCCATCTTTCCTTTCTTCCTCCTCCACGCACAAGCCTCGCCATCAGAAATGGCGGAGATGCGCCAGGACGAAGCTATCAGGGCTTGTAAATGCCTCAACGTTCAAATACATCCCCAGCCCCAACTGGCGAACCCTCCCAATTTTCTCATGAACAGCAGTGGTGACTCAGAATATGCGCTGACGTATGTCGGTGAACGAGGCCTCACCATCGTAAGTCGCACCGCAACGACCGTTCAATTTTTTTCACCGATTGTTTTTTTTTCATCATAGGCTCATCCCCAGGTCACAATGAGGACGAGGAAAATGGGCCCGCCCATCGCGGACACATCTCGATGTATCCGATTTACAACGCTGACTTGTCTAATCTGTCAGACCCTGGCTTATCGCGTACAGCAACTCGTTGCCCTAGACGTCGATGGTCAGGAGGGCCCGTTACTTCCCTCGCCCGACTGGGTTGAGCAAGAGACCCTCTTGAGCAGTTGTGGGTGGATTGAAGTACATAACAGCTGTCTGGTAAGTGATCCAATCAGTTTATCGCTGTCAAGCACGATACTCGAAACCACGCCCATCGTGGCTACGTGGCCCGATGACATTCATTGTCTTCATTTGCGTGTGACAATGGCGGCGTTCTTCTTTGTCCCTCACATTCGCATGTCTTTCTTGGACGGGCATCGTTAGTTCAGGAACGTGACTCATGGTTGACTTAGATGGCCGAGGATGTCGTTCAACTGTCATCCTCCTCGACGTATTCATCTACATTTGGTGTTGCCTTACCGCAGCCTTCCATACAGCCACCTACGATGCCCGCTCAACCTGCACACGAAGCTTCCCAGAACTCCCCGTCGCAGATGAGCCCTCCTGTTGGACCCTTTTTGTCCAATCTGAAACCATTGTTCCCTCCGGCACCTTTTATTCCCTCTCACCCCATTTTTTCTCACCTCTCTGCGATGGCCGTGAAGGAGTCAGAGAGTCTCAGATCGACCGCGGACCAGCATTTAGCGGCGATTGTCCGAGATAAGGTTGCAGAATTAGAAAGAGCCGAGGACAAATTACGAAGGGAGGTGGGGGAGTTGTGGCGGAAATTCGTCGAGAACATGGGTGAGGTAGAGAAGGAGATAGGAGGCAGACTCGGGGAGACCAGGAGGCGAGACAGTTCCCGAGGGCTTACACTCAACACGTCAGGGATCCCAGGCACACCGTTGGTGTCTGTCCGGAGTTTCGTACCGGTTGCAAGTACAACGCCAAGAGTGACATCTCCAACATCGCCAGTGCCCAGAGTGTCTTCTCTCTCCGCATCCCTAGCGACATCCGCATTCTACCATCCCCGCGCAGTCCAGGAACAGGCGGCGGCTCACGAGCGATCATCAAGCGACAACCCCCGATCACCCCCGCCGTACTCGTCCCACCCATCGTCACTGGACTCTATTGACAGTTCACTCTCGTCATCATCCGAATCTTCCCGAGAATTATCCCCGCGCCTCAGGGGTGTGCAGCCCTTCCAACGCAGCATGGACGAGTCCAGAGATACGACCGTTAGCTTCAGGTATTTTACCATCTTAGAAGCTGACGTTGCTCGTACGCGTCAGCATCAGCAGCCTGCTGCCCAGCTGAGTGCGGGAAGCGAAGAAGCCGTCCGCACGTTCGGAGAGTCTGTCAAAGAGAGCAGAAATTTGAAGGCCGCCAAGGTAACCAGTGGTGTGGAAACCCCAGCCAATCATAACAAAGAAGCAAAGGAGACTCGGTCGAAGAAGTTTGATCAGGATAGTAAGCCGCCTGCTGAGGGTACGCCGAGAAATAGGAGGAAAGTCAAGTTCGACATCAAAGCGGAGGCATTATCAACCGATGGCGCCAATGTTGAGAAGAACGGTGACCACTCGCCTACTCGGACAGCGCGGGACAGTGAAGGTGAACATCTTTTTGTTTTATTTTGCTTTTGTCTCCCACCATCTGCGGGCTTGTAAGCTGATTGCTTCCGTTCACAGAGATGATATTTGACTGGGAGGATGGAAGTAGTGAACTTGAGTCTTCAGATGCAGCTCCGGCCCTCCCGTTCATCGAGAATGCGCAAATAGCACCATATCGGCGACAGCGCTTGTCTAACTACACCGGATTACCTGCTTCCTTGTCGTCACTTCGACCTACATCACTCCCAGCGTATTCAACCCTCCAGTCAAAACTTGGGGAGCCAAATAGCGGTGTCTCGCATCCAACGCCACTCGTGACAACATCGGAAGAAACACGAACCGAATACCCTGAACAACCTGATCCACAAGAAGAGGAGATTTTGAAGTTAGTTGCGGCAAATACCCCGAGCCACAGGGGCGCATGGAAACGCAATAGCAGGGCATGGCAAATGTTTGTAAGTAGACGGAGAAATGGAGTGGCTGGAGCCCTGATACCAGAAGAGGTTGAGGATGGCCCTGGGCAAACGGCGGATGATCCAGACGACAGCGAATGGGACGTGCCTGGTGGTCAGTTCTACTGTTGGTGTTGGCAGACATGTACTCATGAGGTACATAGACACACGGTGGCCCCATGGTCCTCCTGGGTTCCCTGCATCGTTACCTATCGACATTGGGCCGTTATCCCACCGAAGAGAGCCATTATCTTTGGCATCATACCAGCCAAAAACTTCCCTCTCAGATCGAGCACAAACAATTGTGTCTGCTCTTCCGGATAGCAGACGACATGCGTCGTCAATTCTCCGCAGGGCTTCGTATGCAGAACGAGATCGTAGCCGAGCCATGGATCCCGGTGCACTTGACTTCACGACCGAGGACGGTAGAGATGAAGAAGAGGAAAGTGATGGGGAGCCTAGTAAGCCTGACTTGGCGGACGAGGGACGAGGCAGGCAACGCGCACTCAAGATTCTTGAAGCAAGGAGCAAGATCCCAGAAGCGGGGATGTGGATGAGTCTTGCATGAATAGATGGTTGTGTGTTTGTGTGGCATAGTCTGCAGTGATGGTTGATTCACTTACGTTATTCTTTCAGTAATAGCCCTGCTTCATGTGGTCGCATTGTTGCAATTTGTTATTCGTACATGCTGATAACCTACTTGTACTAGTACTAGTACTCGTATAAAGTGGTCGTGTTATCTTCAGTTTCTTCCTGATGAGTCGGTGGGTAAAAGTCTCTTGCTTGATTTGTGGCGGGCCACGGCGGATTCGGTTGCCAGTACTCATCGATCTCAAGTTGCTCGGAGCTTGTTCACGATGGGTGTAAGAACATACGAGGTCAGTTTCATCTTGAACTAGCGATCTGGGAAATTGATATCGCTGAGTCGGCGGCAGACAGTGCCAGGGTTCTTCGCCCAGGACAATCATGGACTGGTGCAGGAGCGACAATCACATTACGAAGCATCTACAGGAAAGGTACGAACACCGTATGAACGCCGTCTCCTACTCTCAAATGCGAAATCCTACAGGCTGTAAGTCTAAGTCTTCAGACCGCATGGTGAGGGTGCCGGTGGGAGGGACGAGGCACTTAGCTTTCCTTCCAGATACTCCCCCGCTTTGGCCTGATAGATGAACGTCAGGACCGCTGGACCAAGTTTTCTGCGGAGATCGAGCAGCTCAACCAGGCCGCAGCGCCAGGTGTGCAGTACAAGGTTATTTTTCTCGGAAGGCACGGTCAGGGCGTCCGTGAGTTCACCTCGGTCGGGATTGCACACGTTCGTCGTCTTATAGTCTACACCCAGACAACGTAGCTGAAGCAAAATACGGCACAGAGGCAGGTCACCGCTGGGTAGTGTTTGTCTTGGATTATTCTGTTTGACCTCTATGCGATCTCCAGGCATGGGATAGGTCGGTTCTAGTTTCCGGTGGTATAAACGTGTTCTTTGATACCGGATCAGATATTGGTCGAAGCTAAACGGCGATGGAGAACTTGTGTGGGGGCGTAAGTCGCGAGTTTGGTTATTCTACAACCAGAGGTCTGACCAACCGATCTCGAGTAGCTGATCCTCAGCTCACACAACTAGGTGTGCAGCAGGCGAAAGAAGCTCGTTTGGAATGGGAGAAGGAAGGACTGTTCGACATCCCGTCCCCAGAAAAGCTTTACACCAGTCCTCTGACGCGCGCCATACGGACCAACCAGATCACTTTCGATGATTCCCTCGTTCCCGGTCTCAAGACAACTATTGTTGAGGTAACTGGGGGCTGTTCATTCTACGTCGCTCCTGCTCAGATATAACCCTAGAATATTCGCGAGCACAACGGCGTCCACACCTGTGACAAGAGGCGTAAACGATCGGAAATCCATGAGGAGTTTCCGGAAACCCTGTTCGAGGAAGGTTTCACAGAAGAGGATTTGCTCTGGGAACCTGATCATCGGGAGACACACGCCGACATTGACCGTCGAGCTAGGAACGTATTGGACATGATATTTGACAACGACGAGGAGCAGTGTGCGTTTATTGCTTTCGCTTCTTTCACCGACCGCTTGGACCTGAACAACGCCCTACCTTGGTAGTTATATCCGTTGTGACACATGGAGGGTTTATTGGTGGTTTCTTGAGGGTGTGCGATCATCGTCCTTGGATTCTCCCCACTGGAGGTAAGTACTTGCACTGTTATTTGCATATTATATTGGCCTCTAGAGTGCGCTGAATAATCAATGTTCAGGAGTTTTACCAGTAGTTGTCAAGTCTATTTCAGAGGGGGAGTTGCGGAATTAGAACGGGTATTTTGAAATGCCCACTACATATCATGATCAGTGAGACGGTCCGACTTTGGAACGTGGAGATGTGTTTGATCCTAGCTGTGTAAACGGAATTGGTGTTAATGATTACAAGGGATCTCTGGGCCTCCGAATCAGGCTCAGGATCCGGACGCCGTAAACCAACCCGGCCGTAAATTATAGCACCAGATCAGCCACCAGCGTCTTGCTCAAGCGTGCGTCTCTTTCCCTTATCTACGTTCGGCGTTCGAGGATCAGTTGCAATGGGTACGAATACATATACAGTTCGTCGTATTGATATATGACCCGTTGGATGACGCTAACGGGTCGCCTCTGTTGTGCCAGACAGTGACGCAGTACTTCATCCAGGACGATCCAAAGGCATCAGAACAGGATTTCGGTGGTGTACTGATAACCTAGTCCAAACACAGGAGATCCCTTTTCTGACCTGAACGTTCGTGTTTCCCCCTAGGCCGTGAGCGCTCCGTGACTTGGGTCGTTTCTGGAGTGGTTGAACGAGTTCGTTTCTATTCTAGATACCTCCCCGCTTCGGTCTTAAAGACGACAGTGATGACCGCTGGCAGAAGTTCAAAAGAGAGATCGAGCGACTCAATTCAAGTGCGCTGGCCACAACACAGTACAAAGTCATCTTTCTTGGAAGACACGGCCAGGGCTACCGTAAGTTCACTGTGCACCTTAAAGTTTACGCGCCTAATCGACCGGCACTCAGATAACGTGGCTATAGCAAAGTACAGCATAGAGGCATGTTACTGTTTGGCTGGGGCAGCGTAGATAGCTGACACTGCAGATCTCACGGTATATCCTGATACGATACGATTCTCCAGGAATGGTATGGGTGAGTTGGTGCGTCGCTGTAGGGCGGCCACCTTGCTAAACGCTGTACTAGATGTTGGACGAAGCTAGATGGCCACGGGGGGCTTGTGTGGGGGCGTGAGTAGTCACTTTGAGATGATTTGCGTCTGGAACCTGACTGACGGGTATGGATCAGCCGATCCTGAGCTCACTGAGCTCGGCCTAGAGCAAGCGAGGGATGCCCATCGTGCATGGAAGAAAGAACTCGGGTCCAAGATACCTCTCCCCCAGAGGCTGTACAGCAGCCCGCTGAGGCGCGCGATCAAAACGCACCAGCTCACGTTCGAGGGTCTCCTTGGACCTGACCTCAAGACAACTATCGTCGAGGTATATTGTTTTCCCGCTGATCGTTTGGGATCTGCACGTTGAGCTTGATCCACAGAATATTCGAGAGAAGAACGGTGTTTCTACTTGCGACAAGAGGCGCGGACGCTCCGAGATTCAGAAGGACTTTCCGGAATACTTGTGGGAGGATGGGTTCACTGAGGAGGATGAGACCTGGGATCCTGAAATCCGGGAAACGCCTGAAGAGCTCGAGTGTCGTGCCACGAAGGTATTGGACATGATATTTGATGAAGACAAAGAACAGTGTACGTTCACAATGCTTTAGACCGTTGTTTATTTGCCGGCTAGGGGCTGATCCTTCTACTTAGTTATTTCCATCACGTCGCATCATGGATTTATCGACGCTTTCTTGCGGGTCTGCCACCATCGTCCTTGGGATCTCCCCACTGGAGGTGGGTATTTGCCAATCTATCTTGGGAGTCCGCTAATGAAACACCTCAGGAATTATACCAGTAGTTGTCAAGGCTGATAAACAGGCGATGCTGAATTAATATAATATCACGTTGCAACATCCAGGATGGGCCAGAATCGGAAATCAGGGAAATATGTAGCATGTGAAACTGTATTCGTTCTTCAATGTGTAAAGCAGAAAACCAGTGTAAGCTTGCAAGGGGTCCAGTGTTGTACGAAAAACGGTGAAGGTATTATGATGTAAGCTACGATCGATCAATCTCTGGAAGGTATGCCATACGTTCCACTGAATTTGAATTCTCCGCTATCTGTCCAGCGGATGTTGACGTGAGAGCCAGTGAGATACAAATGGTTGTACCTATCGATCACCGCTTCAGAAAGACGAAGTCCAAGGATGAGTCTGGGCAGACAGACCTAGCGGAAGCGCTTATACCCCCAAGACGTGCAGAGAAGTCGTCCGTGGACATCTTATGCATTTTAAACTTGGGGGGACCACCTAACCCGAGGAGTGTCCCGAACACGAGAGGATCAGCACAGACACCATCGTAGACCCATTTGGAAGAGCTGGTCTTGCACGAGGATCTCCACTGACAT
Source organism: Gyrodon lividus (assembly GCA_014904945.1). NCBI lineage: Eukaryota > Fungi > Basidiomycota > Agaricomycetes > Boletales > Gyrodontaceae > Gyrodon > Gyrodon lividus. The sequence goes on from MU127421.1 coordinate 1,114,430, forward strand.
GAATAATTATCCCCCGACGCGTCAGATATCATCCTAACAAATCCTAAGATGACAGGAGAGAACCACATCTTACCGACATCTGCTTCGTAATTCCGCTGTTCGCGGCCTTTCGGATCTTCTCTACAGCCGCTTGGAGTTGTTCGGGCGTCAAGGTCTTTGGAACTCCACCGGCAGAGCTACTTCCACTACCACTCTGCAGCTCCTCCTCTAGGTCCCTCGCATACCGCGCGAGTTCAACGAGCAAGCGACGCAGCGCATCGCCATCATCCAAGATCGGGTACGTATCTGGTTGAGCGAGGATCGCCTTCATCAGCGCCTTTGCGTCGGCATGGAAGCTCAGGCTACGCGCTTTTTTAGAGCTGGAAGGGCCCCCGTCTGCGTCTGATTTGCGCTTTGCTGCCGACATATCGATGTAGGTGTGTGAGAGGGGCCGGAGGGCAGTTGCAGTCTTCTGTTCACACGAGTGATGGTTGATGAAGACGTTTAGGAACCGGCGCGATGAGTTTGACTGGAAGTATCGTAAGGCATCACATAAGACACCTCAGATCTGCAACGTCAGCAAAAGGACTGAGATGAAACTGGCGGTCAGCAGAGGTCAGTGACTTACAGCAGCTTACGTGCGGTAAACGAACACCTCTCGTTGGTGGAGATGTGGATGTGCCTTGCGCTTGAAAGCAGGACTCAGGGTCTCTTTGCCATTTCTGTGAGTCATAAGTACATATGGGAATCAAACTACGCCAACCATTTGTATTTTGTTGTGCAGACTTCTGTGCAGAGTTTTTGGATTGCTGATTAGTACTAACTTGAGCGCTCGACGAGTGCTCGATGAGCAGATCGTTTTGGAATAGCTCAGGAAAACTGCCACTTTGGGCAACAGATACCTATTCTCCACCAATCAGAACTCGCAAAACCATCGCGAAACTCTTTCGTAAATTTGAGAGGTAGTCTGATGTGCGGTGATCAACTGGTAGCTCTGATTGGTGGACACTGTGACAAAAAAGGTGAGTTCCTGAACTATACCCAAAGGAAAAAAACGACTGTCTCGGAATACCGATGGTCTGTCTCAACATCGCTACTGCATACCTAGATGCAGAATTGTGGCCCGCATTCCACTCAGGATTTTGTTTACAAGTCTGAGAGTGGGACAAAGTTTCAACGAGCAAGCTTTCGCAGATACAAGCGAAGCAGTCAACTCCATGGTTTGACATTTCTGTTATGTGATTGCACAAGTGTGCCTACATATCAGATAGCCTTGAGTGCACAGGAATCTGCTAGTGAGTGTAAGCGTACATAGGGCGTTAAGATAACGCAAAAATATGTAAAACCTCGAGACTTAGCGTTGTGACCCCGGTGCCACAGCCGTTGATGGGCTGTGCCCAGGATGTCGTCCAACTTATGCAAGGTCGCGGCCGGGGCGGATCCTTCTCTATTTGGTGATGTCGCTGTGGTCGAAGCAAAGGCGATGGGACTGGACCACATTTGTGCCAAAGCTGTTTAATGTCTTATCGTCGAGAGTTGGCTCAGGGCTGAGCGCCATCGAACCCAAGTGATGTTCCAGGGAAACGGGAAAATAGTCCATGGACGGATCCTATCTCGTCCAACGATTAACATGTCAATCATGCCGTGCAGCGAAGCCCTAGTGCGATACATGAGTACACCATGAGGCGCGGTGGAGGGTTCGAGAGTCGATATGCATTTTGAAAGGCCTCACAAAGGCTGTATTTGAACTAGTGTAAATGAGGAATTAGTTTGCTCAAATTAGACGACGGAGGTGAGCCGACGCTGACTTGAAATTGGCAACGACTGTTGATAGATTCAAAGTCTTGGAGAGATAATCCAGTGATGTCGTTCAGGGTGTATGGGACGGAAAGAGCAGGGTGCGCCACAGATACAGGTGCAGACGTCAATCTATTGTCGATCAACGGCTAGAATGCAGACTGCAATTAATAAAAACTGACGTCAGAGCCATGCACTCGAATTGGGCTGAGGGCCTGAGACGATGGTGTGGTGTTAACGATTCGTGGCCAGATGATCATTGTCAAGTCATTTTTGCTGCATGCACAACGCACGAAGCTCTGGACGACATAAGTCTAGACCAGTGGGAACAATTCCAACGTTGAAGAATGTTCAATGTCGATCTTGAGACTGGTCACGGATGTTAATGAGCACGAGGCCGCGTCGAGCAAGGCAGATAGACGGGGGTCCGTGAGGCCCGCGATACAGAGGTGCCTGCAACCCGGGTTTGTTATACAGTGACGACGAGTTTATAGATGGGCAACGAAGACAGGACCAGTGCAACCCGCCGTAGACGCCTATGAGGCACTGTTCTAGGCGTACACGGTCATCGGACTTGACCGCATTCTGATGATGCAAAATGAAGATGCTCTGTTTTGAGTCATGTGGTAATAGTAAAGACTGTTTCTGTGTCATTGACGGAGATTATTGTAATCTTCGGTTGGGGCATTTAAGAAGTCTAGGAGGAGCGACATCTGCCACGGATCATCATGCATCATGTTCGACTGCAGTCAGTCTTCGTCCAAAAGTAATCTATCCGAGAAACCACACTGCGAGTGAGGTGAATCCATTCTTGTGGATCTCTCGTTGATACAAGGGCTGAGGGGAAACGATGACCAACGAAGTTCGATAATTACTAGGGCAGGTATGGAAGATAACAGTTTCGGTGTGCTGTCCTTGACCGTGAGCGTTGCGCAGCCCACCATTGATCTCGGAGCGTGAATAATGGTATTGTGCAACTAAAATTGGGCTCCTTTGCGATACTAGTGCATGTGGGGCTGTGTGACATCTGTTAGACTATTACACTCCGCTCAACAAGTTGATACGGAAAAAATATACCATTGTACGACAGTGAGGAGCGTTCACAATAGCGAGCCTGCTGGACAATAGGTGCTCGACGACGTTCACGATGTTAATGGCAGCGACGACGGAATACCATGTCACAAATTCATATGACACAAAGAGGAAGCTGTGAATGGTGGTGGCGTGGAAAATACAACCAGATAAGGAGATACCCTATACCCTGCCCTGTACCCGAACCCTCTGCCCAGCTCTGAATTTAATTTTCCGTTTATTTCGACAAATCGCTTCTCAATCAACAACCATCATCTTCCCCACTTTCCCTCTTCACACTGTGCGTATCCGTCGTTCTCGACGTCGTCTTGCCCATCCAGCTGACCGTGTCCCTCATTCACTAGCGCACCTTACACCTCTCATCAACTCTCACCTACAGTGAGTAGTTAACGCGTCCTCGACGCGTCCTGATCGCGTCTATTGGAAGCGGACACGTTGCTAACCACGCCCCTCCGTCTGCAGATGCCTGAATCGCGTGAAGACTCCGTCTACCTCGCCAAGCTCGCCGAGCAAGCTGAGCGTTATGAAGGCGAGTATCTGTTGCCTATTTTGATCGTGTGCGTCACTCTTACCGGTCACGTAACCACTACAGAGATGGTCGAGAACATGAAGCGCGTCGCTTCGTCAGACCAGGAGCTCACCGTCGAGGAGCGCAACCTCCTGTCGGTTGCGTACAAGAACGTCATTGGTGCACGCCGTGCATCTTGGCGTATTGTCTCATCGATCGAACAGAAGGAGGAATCCAAGGGTAACGAGGCCCAGGTTGCCATGATCAAGGGCTACCGGGAGAAGATTGAGACCGAGCTCGCCAAGATTTGCGAGGATATTCTCGATGTCCTTGAGAAACACCTCATCCCTTCCGCTGCTTCAGGCGAGTCCAAAGTCTTCTACCACAAAATGTGAGTGCTTTTAGTGCCATTACCAGCCCCACGACTGATACTCGTATGCTTAGGATGGGTGACTACCACCGCTACCTCGCCGAGTTCGCAACTGGTGATAAGCGCAAGGACAGCGCTGACAAATCTTTGGCTGCTTACAAGGATGCCTCAGACGTTGCTGTCACGGAGCTCCCACCAACACACCCCATCCGTCTCGGTCTCGCATTGAATTTCTCTGTATTCTACTACGAAATCCTCAACAGCCCCGACCGGGCTTGCCACCTTGCCAAGCAGGCGTTCGATGATGCTATCGCTGAGCTCGACACTCTCTCGGAGGAGAGTTACAAAGACTCAACGCTCATCATGCAACTACTACGGGATAACCTTACCCTCTGGACTTCAGACATGCAAGACACTGGTGCGTAATTGTTGGTTTCTTATTATGTAAATATACTCAGCCGGCTTACAGACAAGACAGACTCGAAAGATGAGGGCGAGAATGCTGGCGATGACTAAACAGTCTCGTTCTACATCTTGGCTCTGATCTTCTTCGACACCCAACGGCCGATGCGCAATTACTGCGCACACGAACTCTTCGGGTGCTTGTCTCCATCACATATCATTTGCATCGTCTTACCTCTCGCATCCTTGTCTCCCTTTTTTCCCCTATGTTTTGTTATTATACCGTAGTATGCTGCGGTGGCTCGTTGTCTCTGGTGCCATAGAGGTGAATCAAAGAAGTTTTGAAAAGCCACATCGTGTGATCCTGAAAGACTTGTTTGTTTGTCGGTAACCGTGGGCATTGGAAATTTAGGTCTTTCTGGTGGCTTCGATTGCACGTTGAGGACGGTGGCCAGTGACCTGTGGTGCTGTCTAACCATGACTTCAAATACACCGACAATCCTAGGCGTGTTCACTATGCTCACAATATACATAATCTCCCGTGCTGCATCTGACATACCACGTCGAATATCACCCCAAGGATGCCGCATGTCCTGGATGTCCCCTTCCTACCTCCTCCAGTCCGAATTCAACACCTCATGGACACCACTTGCAAGCCGGTACTCACTCTGGCTGTACCGAGAAGTAGGATGGGAACCTAATCAGGTGGGTTTGTAACCATCGGCATGATGGCTTTGCGTGAGTTGATAGCTAAAATGCAAGATGCTACATGGTTATGGTAGGCGGTGGGTGTACCCGTCTTGTTTATACCAGGGAATGCAGGATCGTCACACCAGGTGCGCTCAATAGCGTCCTCTGCTGCGAGACAGTATTTCTCGTCGCCATTCGTTGTGTCAAACGAATTCACTGGACGCAAGGTGAAACCTCTCGATTTCTATGCTGGTGAGTTACACGGACGACTATTAAGAGTGGTTCATTCTCAAGCTCTGGATGTCGTGTCCTCCGACCTAATGATATGGTAGTGGAGTTCAACGAAGACCTCTCAGCATTCCATGGCCCGACTCTCGATTCTCAAATCACCTATACGTCCGCGGCGATCATATACATCCTCTCACACTACCCGCCGCACACCCAAATCATCGTCATGGGTCACTCCATGGGCGGTATCGTTGGCACAGCCCTCCTCCCCTCCGAACACATCTCGGCACTCATCACCATGTCCGCCCCACACACGCTTCCACCCGCCCGGTTCGACGCACGCATCGAGGAGACCTATGAGCGGAACAGGAAAGTGCTGAATGACGACGAGACGCCAATCTTGTCCATTTGTGGAGGCGCGACGGACACGATGATCCCGTCCGAGTCTTGTATTCTGGCGGAGGGTCCGAGAGTGGTGGATGTTTATCGCCGGACGGTGTTCACCTCTGCGCTGGAGGGCGCGTGGACGGGTGTGGGACACCGCGAGATGGTGTGGTGCCATCAGGTCCGATGGCGTGTCGCTCGGGCTGCACTGGAGCTTGGTGGGGCGAAGTCGGTGGGAGAGCGGAATGTGGTGCTAGATCGGTGGTTGAGGGGCGGGCATTCACCACAACCTAGGTCTGAGGGTGGGGCAGAGGTTGGCCTCAAGGAAGGGGAGTACGAGATGCAGCCGGAGGATATGCATCTAGTACTGCAGCGCCCCCTTGGAAAGCGGACGTATCTCCTGCCTGTAGCGAGCACTAATGATGAGGAGGATGGAAGAACGTTCGTATTGTTGGTCTCTCGGGGGTCTGTCTCCGATGTGTCCCTACACCACGCCTTCAATCTACGCACCTCCGTTCAGCTCTGCACACAGTCTTCTGCAGATGCACGTGTCGCGTGCACGCCCTTCACACCGACGACGCTCAAGCTCCTCCCGAGTCCGATCCCTGGAAAATCATTCCCGGTACCAGACGAAGGCTCGGATGAAAGCGAGAATGTAGTATTGTTTGAGGGCGAGGTGCCACGTGGGGTGAAAGGGTGGGTAGGAGTGAGCGTTGATGCTGATGAAGATGGAGGTGGTTGGGTTGTTGGAGGATTTGACCGGAGACGCAGTGTCGACAGTGAGGTTAGCCTATTGAGTAGGTGGACCCCAGATCCTCTCAGGGGACAAACACAGGTCTGACCATCAATTACACAGGCCTAATCTTTGGCGGCGTGAAGATATCGCTGCCGCATTCTGATAACGGTGGGTTTAGGACGCGCATAACTCTTGCACGACTTCCAGCCAATGCCCTACTTGTATATCGACTGATCCCTCAGACGACCGGGTATCCTTCCTGTGCGGGTATGTGTGCCGTGAGCACTCGGTCACCAGGCTGATACATGTTCGAAGATCCCCTATTCTTTCCTCTGCTCATGCACACTTCGCGTGCCTCTGAAATCCACTATTATCCTCTCACCTCCGAGAAAACCGTCTCCCTCCACTGTCATTCTTCGGCTCCCTACGTACCTCCTCTACGCCTCACCCCATCCCACGGACTAAACCTCACCATCTACTCTTCCGGATCTAGTTGCCACGACGCCACCGAGCTATTCCTCACAGTCGACTGGTGGGCTACAGCTGGTAGAATAGGCACACGGTATCCCACCACGCTGGTCAGCTGGGGTGTTGGCATCGTATCGCTTATTCTGTTCCATTCGTGGAGCGTAGAAGGCCAGCAGCTGAGCGTCAGGGAGTTGTTGGGGCTGTTCGTGAGACGCACAATGCCCACACTGATGGCGGTTTCTGCGGTGGGTGCACTACTCCCACTGGGCCCGGAATATCATCTTGGAATTGCGAACGAGTTGGGGGCTGTGAACGCAGTGCTGGCGGTGTTTCTGGTCGGTGTTGCAGCCGGAATGGTGTGTGTGAGCTGGTGGATGCTCGTGGCTCTTATGTGGCCGCTGAAGTTTGCAGGTAGAATCTTTGCACCGAGGTAAGATATTACATCTGATCCTCGCTCCTATTGACTGAGCTGACAGTTGTACAGAAGGAGGCCTGAAGACGTTGGTGTGCGACGGAGCACAGTTGTTTCCATGATCCTGGTGCTACTTCTTATATTCCTATTTGTGCCATGGCAGGTTGCGTTCCTTGGATGCTGGCTCATCCAACTTTTCAACTGTGCTGCAATCTCTCGGCCCAAGGCATATCCATATCCAGGCTCTGCCCCGACATTAGCTAGTACACCTACGGAATCAATATCTCTACGAGAACGGAACCGGGATGTCGGTAAGGCAGACGACGAAAACGAATGGTCAGGAGACGACCCGACTGTGCCTTCCTCACGACCACCCAACTTGCATGCCCAGGTGCTCAAGTCATTAACAAGTTGTTATCACCAGAACATGTGCATTTTACTCCTTATGACGTGGCTCCTTCCACTGGCCGCACCCGTCTTGGCTGTGTGGGTGCGCACGTTACAGACTGCAGGGTACACGACACCATTCAACGGGGATCACAATGTGTTCAAGATTGCCCCGGTGCTGTGGTTGGTTGATTGCCTGGGGCGTGGACAGTTGCTTGATACGAGGTGAGTGTGTCATTGCGGTCGTCATGATCTTTTGGCTGTGCTGAAAGAACGTCCCACAGATTGGTGGGTAGAATCTCGACGAGATGGGGATTTGTTGCCGTGGCTGCGATAGCATTTTTAGTTGGAGGACGGAGGGCGTATTTTGTATATGACGCTGCGAATAGTCAGATAGCACTTTTACTGCTTTGTCAAGTTGCATCATGGTACTCTCGCTGATATCTTAGACTGTCTTGCAACGTAGTGACGACGCTGTTTGGCTTTGTTAAGTTCTAAGGCTTCTGGTAAATAGTACCAAATAAAATCTTCGACCGACGCTGACATGTTGACCTTGAACTACGGCTTTTGATTATTAGATGATTTTAAAAACAGTGCGGCAATGAGTCTATCAAAAGGTGTTCCCTGGTGAGAGTATGACGGAACCTGTCACTGGCCTCCGTGCGTGGCCATGATACGGAGCTTTGACGGTCACGTGATAGCAGCTTGTGACCGCCTGCAGATACGACAGCTGGCGCTTTCTTTTTCCTTTGACCACGTTCCCGTCGATGCACTACCGGTGAATTCACCGTTTCTCGTTATCCCTACATCACTGTTTGGTTATCGAGGCGTCTGTCAATTCAGCACAAGGTGGAGTCCATTTTACCTGCAGCATCATGATGTCGGATGTTGACCGGATATGTGGTCGGATAAGCCAGCTCATCATAAACGCCATGACTTCTCTACCCAGTGACGGGCCCGTTCTCTCAACCTCCCCAACCTCCATCAGAGGTCCCTCACCCGTGCGACGGCGGGGTGACCGAGACACGTCCAGCCAGACTGAGTCAATCTCTATTGACCCAACCATACGCCCACACCGGTCACCAACATTAACACGCTCCTTTGATCCAAATGACCCGGACGCCCGTGAGCGACAAAGGACTATGGACGTAGACATGGCACTCCACCTTTCTCTTGCTCGGAGGGAGACCATCGTCTCACCTCCTTCTCCCTATGACGGTCCTCGACCAGAGACTGAACCCCCTTTTGGTTCACTTTCTGTTGCAGAACAGCATGATATTGAGTTGGCACGTGGGGATGGGCATCATTCCCTTGACCACACAGTTGTTAACGGCGCACCCGATGTGACAACACATACTTCTCGTCCGGCAACTCCTCTCCACCTCCGACTCCAGCACTTAAGCCAGACTCAGGACCCCTCATTGATGGCCGCCATTGAGAGTCAGTATCCGCTCTCAAACCACGAAGATGCATCCGCATCTATGGCAGGCTTGCCAACGTACCAAGCCAATTCCTCACGGTCTGTCTTTGACTTCAGCGCCCTCGAGAACTTTGCCGCAGAGGAGAAGGCTAATCTAGGTCTAACATGGCCTAGCAACGGACAAACATTTAAATTACGGTATCCTAGCACCTCGCGGGTTAGCGAGGCAGGTCAGCCGATATCCCCCCCGCTTGTCGGTGCCACAGCGTCTGAGCTAGCTGGAGATTCAGCCGTCGTGCCCCCGCGTCCAGGCGCTCGCCAGCGTAAACTTAGTCAAAGTTCTCCTGTTCCACGGCCCAACCGCAGAGGTATCCGCGGAAAAATGGCACTTTTCGAGCATCACGCAAATGAACCAGCGCCTGGCTTCCCAGCGAGACTGATGGGAAACGGCCAGCTCAGTGCAATCCCCTCCTCCGAGGATGTTTCCGCTTCTGGTAATCAATACGCCTCTGCGCCCCTCGGGACGGGCATAGGGGGTATCATTTCTCCGGGTCATGACAGACCGTATAGGTTTTCGTTCTACTCCAATGCGTTATCAGCGACTATCCATGCGCGAAGTCTCTGTGAGCTCCCCGCTGAAGGAGAGTCCTTTGAGGACTTGTTTAGTGGGCTGCCGTCTCCTACTGCAAGACAGGGGGAGACAACGGGAGGACCACCTCCTTTTGCCGTTCCGATACCTGTGCCTCACTCTCGGTCAGGGACTTCTATTCAAAACGGACAGAGGACACCGGGGAGCTCAGAATTTGCACCCGGGAGCCAGACCAATGGTTACTTTGGTCGACCTGGAGAAAAAATCGGCTTTGACCCTGGACGTCCCAATGGACCAGGGGCTAGTGACAACTCCGAAGCAAATACCTGGTGGCTTGACGTACAAAGTCCTACCGACGAGGAGATGAAAGCGTTGAGCAAGGTAAACGCAACCATTTCCCGGAAGACAATTGCACTCAAGCAGAATTTGGAAGGTGTTTTCAATCCACCCGTTGACAACAGAAGACATCCAAATGGAGGAAGCTCGCGAAAAGATTGAATTATTCCGGAATTATTACCTCGTTTGTTTCCGAAGCTTCGACCAAGACCCATATAGCCCCACCCACCTGGAGCCCCTGAACATGTACATTATCGTGTTCCGTGAGGGCATTTTGTCCGTGAGTCTCTTCACACATCAGTGCACAACTGTTATCTTATCTTAGCGAATCCCCATCCCCATCTTTCTCTGGTGCTTCAGTTCCACTTCCGCCCGACCCCCCACCCACAGAACGTACGTCGCCGAATCAAGCAACTCAAAGATTACATCAACGTCACCTCCGACTGGATTTCATACGCCCTGATCGACGATATCACTGATGCCTTTGGGCCTCTCATCCAATCGATCGAGTACGAAGTCGACTCTATCGATGAACTCGTGCTCATCCTCAAGGAGGCCGAGCAGAGCGATATGTTACGCCGGATCGGGACGTGCAGAAAGAAGGTCATGGGGCTCCTCAGGCTTATGGGTAACAAGGCGGACGTCGTCAAGGGACTTGCGAAGAGATGTAATGAGAACTGGAGGGTTGCTCCCACTTCAGATATTGTGCGTTTCACCCGCGCCTCGTTGTCGCTCATAGGACTGATAGCGGTACCATCATAGGGCCTGTATCTTTCTGACATCCAGGTAACGTTGCATAGTGAAAAAAAAAATTCCACCGCTGATTCAAGTGATACAGGACCACCTCATCACCATGACTCAAAACTTGAATCACTACGAGAAAATTCTATCTCGCTCTCACTCGAACTACCTGGCTCAGATCTCTATCGAGATGACTGATGCCAACAATCAGATCAACGACGTCCTCTCGAAGCTGACCGCTTTGGGCACCATTCTTATTCCCATGAATTTAATAACAGGTCCGTCCAACTGTTTCATCTTGCGAACAACAGAATAATATCGTCCAACAGGTCTATGGGGGATGAACGTTCATGTTCCAGGGCAGGATATAGAGGTATGTTTTTTTTTCTCATCCTTGAGTACATACTCTGAAGACCAGCGGGGCCATGTAGGACGGCTACGCTTGGTTTGCATCCATTGTCGCCGCACTTGCCGCCTTTGCTCTCATTGGGGGATACACCACATATCAATTTATGATTCGACGTTAGAAGTCTCTTTCTTATCATCAGAAGCTTCTTCGGCTTCTGGGACGTTGTTCTTTCATGACCGCTTCGTTTCAAGTAGTTTATGAAAGCGGCTACGACGTCTTCGTGATTTTCCATCCTTGCACAAATAGCTCGTCAACAATGCACACGTTATCCGAACCGCAGGTTTATAACACTTCCATCTAGTCCTTATATTCAGTACATACTCCTCGATAAAAGGAGAACATTGGCTTGCGCGAGTGTAGCATAGTAGGCATCAGCAATAACTAGAAGTCCATCACACAAGAAAAAAGAATGAATCAAGCGGCCGTGACATTTATTTAATACTGTACAATTAAGAGGGACTGGAAATCATAGGAGAGAAAAACACAAAAAAAAGGAGGGCGGCAAGGCATTGTGAAGGGGGGCCAAACAAAAAACTCTACTTGTTTTTGGACATGACAAGTTTAACTGACCTCACGGATGGAGTATTTGGCTTGGAGTGCGAGGTCGAGGAAGGGCCGCCGAACGGTACGGAGGGCGGTCGAGGGGATGGCTCTGTGTCCACAGGCGACACGATCATTGCAAGCGAGGGAGAGAGCGTTTGTTGCATCGCTCGAGCAGGTGCTGGTGCAGGAGGGAGAACCGGAGTTCGGGGAAGACGCCTCTGTTGCTTTGGTGACCGTGAACCAACCAGGTCGGGAACAGGCGACTCGTCTACGAATTTGCGCTTCTTACCGCCATGTGGCGACACCGGGTGAAGTGGGTGCTCTGGTGCTTCAGAGCGACGAGGGGGAGCGGGGTTTGGCGTTATATTGTGCCATTGATTTGACCAAGGCGGCGGGGGTGGAACATGGTGACCGTTGGACGACGGTTGTCTAGCGAGCTCGTACACCGGCGTGGGCGGTGTGGGCAATGGCAGCGGTGCATGTTGCGAATGCGAATGCGAATGCCGATGACTTGAAGATGGTCCAGGGTCAGCAGACCTGGGCATTGACGGGGCTGGGAGGCCACGTTGCGGTGGTGCGCCGTTCACACTCTCGGGCTGGCCTGGAGTGAAGCGTATAAGTTCGACAAACAGAGTTTGGGTGTATGGTGGGAGCATCTTGGTGTACACAACATCTTTGCTGAAGCTGTCCAGCATCGCATTTGTGTTGACATATATGTCGGGGTCTTGATTGTCTGCGGTGTTGTGTCAGGTTTATTTTCGTGATGGCCGAAAGAGAACTCTACCGATATGTTTCACCCGTACTTCCGAATAAATATACGGTCGGTTCTTGCGCAAACAACAGAGAGGACACATGAAACGACTTTGATGCTGTCCCATAGACACATCGCTGGGGAAGAAAACACATCCAGCGTGATAGCGCCTGTTACAGAGCTCACATTCCACCGTTGGATAGCTGAGCAGATAAGACGTGCGGCCTCTGCAAATACAGCGGGTGCCATCGCGCCAATCGTTGTCAATGTCCTGCCCGAATATGAACCTCGGTCTTCGCCTCTTCTTCACCCGCACAGGTGCAGGCTGCCCCGCAAGTATACGGTGTAGTCCCGCGAGATCAAGACCAAATGACACCTCGCGGGACGGTGACACTGCGAACTGGATCTTGTATAGCTTCCTCATGTAATGGCGCACCTGTGGGATGTATTCTGCACGCTGGTTCCCAGGCTGAGAAGCAAAGGTCAAGAAGTGTCCGATCACTGATGATAGACGATCCACGCGGTGTACGATGATCTCCAGCTGTTTCCAAGCATCGGAATAATTCTTGGTGATCTCGGGAGCAGACAGCAGGATTTGTGGTAGGAAGCAGAAGTGCCAGCTGCGCTCCTTGTGAATGGCACCGTTCCAGTGATGGTGATCGCAGAATGGACAGGAACCACCGTTGGCAGCGCAGACACCGTGGAATCTTGCGAAGCAGTGGTCGCATTGGACCGCGTCAGACTGTGTACCAGGTGGCGGAGGTCGGACAGGTGCGGTGCAGATGCAAGTGAAGTATTCGTCGTTTGGGGGAAGGTCTTCTTCAGGTCTAGTCGACTCCATAACATCGTCGAGGATCGCTTGCCCATGTGCACAGCCGTGCTGGGGGCAATACCATGGCAAGTCCTCGAGCCACTTTTGATGTAGGACGAGCTGGGCATCCAACTTCTCGAAGACCGGCAATGAGAACATGGAGAGATGTTCACGGGCGTAGATCTTCCACTTCATCATCATCTCGAATATGTCCGTGTCATCACGATGCTGGTAGCGATTCCTCAAAATTGCCTCGCATCGATTCTCAAGGTCGAGGGCAAATTCGGCGGTTTGCTTGAGATCTAGTATGGCAGGGATGCTAAAATCCTTTTCTGCACGAGCCACAAACCTCATGACCTCTGACACCCTTGGCTTTGGACCTTGAACATCTGGAAGGAGCCAAGCCTTGGCCTGCTTCTCGAAATCTCTGGCTTTGTTGCGAGCGGATTGTAGTCGATCATATATGGTGATGTCAATGGGAACAGTGGTATCCATCTCGAAAAATTCGTCGAGCTCCTCGATAGTTTTGAACGGTTGATCCAGGACATGTCTAGCCCGTTCTCCCCATTCGTCACCAGCCCGTTGCCTCGACTGCAGGATCTCAACATATTTATTGTCGTCAGTGAGATTGCACGAGCGAGCGCGAGACAGGAGGTTGCGAACATCCTCCAAGGTAGTGGAGCTGTCTTGTGTTTTGTCTTCGAGTTCCCAGAGGAGTTGCTCCCGGGAGACTATCTTCTCGACCTCGAGAATTTCTTCCAGGTAGACGTTAACCGAGGAAGCCTCCATAAGCAGCCGTTCGCAATCGCTGATGAAGGTGTCACGACCGCCGAGCGACCCTCCGTTCTTGAGCAGTCCAGCAGCCTTGCACCGAATTTCTTCCGACTGCTCTGCCAACCCACGCAGGGCACCGATTTCTGGGCTGTCAAAGCCGAGAGTTTGGATCTCTTTCAGTAGAGCGTATAGATCCTCCAAGCTTCGGTCAGGTCTGTCGCCCGGGTCGCGGTCCTCGAACGCGGGGTTATTGACTTCATTGGGTGGAAGTCGGCCGCGCGAGCGTCGTGAGCGCTTGCGACTTTGTTTGCGGATGATGAACGTGTTTGCAGCATCGAGCCATTCGTTTGCACGGTTGACGCATTTTCGCAGAGCGGCAAGCTCCGGAAGATAGTGATTTATGCGTTCCCCTTCAGAGAGGATCGTCCGAAGGGAGCGGAGCGAGGGGGCGTCACTCTCCGTCAAGAGTTTCTGGAGTTTGCTTTTCCAGGTGGCGGGCACGGCCGCCCGATCGGCTACCCTGGCGAGGTTCTCTTGCAGGTCGGCATCAGAGAACCGCAGCGTCAGAACATGCTGATGGACAGGATGGTCGCACAGGTGCTTGGCGTGCTCAATGCAGACGACCTCGTTCTTGCAGTGACAAGTGACCTGCGAGAGATAGCAGAAAACCTTGCAGTAGGTGCACTGGTACTGGTCTTCTGGCCGATCTTCTTCCTCAAGCCGCTCCACCATCCCCATGGTTCTTGAGACCTGGCGTGACCGCAACTCACGCTCCGTCATTTCTCTCAGGCTCGACTCCAGCCTATCGCCAGACGAGTTGAGCGAAATTTGAAAAACACGCCCACTAAATGATACTCACCACAACGCGGTCTTGATGGACTGCGATTGCTGTGTGATGGTGACAAGAAGCTCATCGTGGGAGAACACGGGCAACTTTCTGTGCTCGCGGTAACGCTGCACACAGTCGCGGCCGTAAGGCAGCCAGTCAGGAAGTGCGAAGTTGACGGCCTCGTTGAAGTTAAGCTACAACCACGCAACATGAATACTTTTTGATCGATCAATCGCGTGTAAAACGTACCCCGTGATTAAACCCAGCATGATATGCCTTTGGAGAGGTGATGACAAATTCACCTGCACGTTGGTTGCATGCGTACACGCGGACCCCGGCATCGGTTAGTCGTTTCGGGTTCATCAAAGTCACAAGCTGAAATAGGAGATCGGGCTGTGCTTCGAAGAGATCCGGCGCCTCGCTCTTGATCGCGGCTTCGAATTTCTCTGCGTCTTCTCCTGGAATGCCGTACCAGGTCTTTGTTTCACCCCAATGCTCTATATGAAAAGGGTCAATCATGTCACAGTAGAAATGAAACGAATACACGATACGCACGGAAGTTAACGCTGTACGTATAATGGTCCTACGCAAGTTATTATGACTGCGGTCAATGACGATGAGTGACAAGTGCTCACCTCGTTGTGCCAACAGAAAGTGGAAAACACCATTCCTACATAGGTCCATGGCACAGTCATACCCGAAATGTCGGACTTGATGTATCGCAAAAGGGAGTCCGCAAGAATTGGGACGTTGTTCAGGTTCCAAGGATCTTTGGAGGCAGGGTCCAACGGGTGGGACTCCATCGTCGGCATGGCACTAGCGTGGATAAGGATTATGAAAATTTTCAACGGTGAAAAATTAAAATTAACAAGAAGATATATCACCCAAAACATACCTTCCATGGGTGGTCGAGTGGACATCTGCTCCATACTCGATCTCAACCGTCTCATGGGGGGACTGCACAAGCCGCCAGAACTCGTTTTCGACGTCATGCTCGGTCACCACGGTGTTACCCACGTAGTTAACAAGGGGGTCAGTGAGATCTGGCGGTGATTTGTGGACAGGGGGATGCGATGCCCACCACATACGACGAAATTCGAGGTCCCTGGCTTGGAAGCTGGAAAGACTGTGTTCATCCCCTTCATCGAAACCGAAATCACCGCCTGTTCCAAATAAGCACGTGTGGCAGAACCATTGGCCCTTTGGGATAGTGGTCAATGGAGGATCCAGGCAGAACATGTGGAAGCCTTCGAAAGTGGGATTCAATGTCGAGTGATTTCACGCAAAAAGATTCGCCATACCGCAGTCACAACCATCGCAAAGAAGCATCTCCTCGTCGTGATTCTTCTTCTGACAAACTTCACAAGACTGCTATCTCGGAGTCAGGTGGATGAACGCGGTCCGCGCAAAATACTTACCTCTTGGGTCAGTTTTGCGTCGTCGTCTGGTTGGGATGTGACGGAGGTTGGAGACACTCGATTGGCAAGATCGCGTGACTTCCCGGTGGCTAGAAATGACATTGTGGGATGCGCCGTATAAAAACCGTAAAAGACGTACGAGTGCTTTGTTCCTGAGAGACTGCCCTTGTACTTCGTCTCGCGCTGGTACCTTCAGCACTTGTACCATTACGCTCCTTATAATCGCCTTCGTCCGGAGGCTCGGACAAAGGACTCGATGACGAAGTCAAAGGACTAGACGGTGGAGACGTGACGTGACGATCAAAACCACTACGAGCACTGGTTGTTTGAATATTCATGTGGGTTTTCAGGTGAGGATCACGATTTCCGCCAGATGAGATCGACAAGGTCGGCGAGTTCCGCACTCGATCACAAAAGTGCTCATAAGGCAGGACTATTCGCGTATAGGAAGTCTTCAGCTGGGTCGAGAGACCGGGTATACCCCTGTACCCGAGCAGGGCACCCAAGTCACCCCATTTCCTGGTCTTTGTGACCTGTGGCAAAGATCAACAAGGGGAATTGTGGCAATGCGCAGCACATACCACCTCATAGCCACCGAGTTTGTGGACCTCTTTGCGGAGTAGCCACAGGTCAAGGGGCTTGTGATTGATCGTGGGCACGGAGACACGTGGATTGCCTTGCTGCTTGTGGAAGCGGTAAAGCTGCTCCAAAAAGTTAACCTTTGCACGAGATGAAGCCTCGATGGAGTTGAGGCGCTGCAATCGAGTCTTAAATCGAAAGGTCTGCCGGAGATGAATATATATAAGATCGGGCCAGAAAAAAATGAGAAAAATGCGGTGGCAAGATACAAACCTCTGTGTCGGTAACAAAAGGCATTTTCCAACCGACAGGAGGGACTACCTTGCAAATCCCATAATTGGCAGCCTTTTCGGAGATCGAACGAATGTAGGCCATGGAGTCCTTGAATTCCTCGGAAGTAGGATAGAAAACGGGGCAATCCTCCAGACCGAAAGGCCGGGGTGAATTTCGGGCAGACTGATTCCTAGGGCTAGATGTTTTCACGGAAGAAAGGTCCAAAGAGGTTGAAACAGAAATTGGAGTGTGATCGCCAAAAAAATCATCAGCGAGGTCCTGTGAGCCGACATCATCGTTATCGAATAGAGAGGCATGGTTTTGAAGGGCGGCAATTGCATGTGTCTTTGATTTGCGAGGAGCTCGCTTAGAGAAACTTGAGGCGGAAGGTTCGGACATTCTCGAAGGAGGAACGGAAACGGAGTCCTCCTGATGATTTATTGGGACTGCACCTTCCACCGGGATCGAGAGACAAGTAGTGAAGGTATTTGGCTGTTTATTCGAAAATTCGGTTGGTAGGGCGTCTGAAGAATGAGAAGCGCCTTGGGCAGGAGTACGGGGAGACCTCCCTCTGCGAGAGGGAGTTGAGCGGGAGAAAGATGGCGGGGAGCCTGTCTGCATTTTGTAACAGAGACAGGTATTGGCTATGAAGCCCGTTCAAGACCTGTGGATGTTATTGTGAGTGAATGTGGCAAAGCCTTGTAGTCTTGACACTTCCTGGATGTGTGGGAGCGGGCATTGAAATTGAGCACCGAGTTATCGTGTGCACCTGCTTCGGCGTGGGAACATGACCAGTTTCGCGGAGTCCAACTTCAAAGCTTCCGCGCCCTGCCAGCGCCCCGCTCTGAGTCTCAGCATTCTTATCCGTTCCTGATTCGTTCCTGATATAATCAACTCCTGTCATATACTCACTGGGACTTTGTCAAAATCATGAAAAATACCTCGCTCATTGGATGCAGTAACAATCACGAAATGAATCGAAAATAATCCATACTAGACATAGATGAACAAAACTATACATTCTCGATCATTATGATGAGCGATATCACGATGGGATAGATACGGAAGTATTCCGAAGCTTCCGTAACGAGTAAAATCTTCACAAGGTTCAACCATCTTCGCGGAAAGTGCCGCCCAATGGAACTGAATCATAGGCGCGAAGATTGCTCAGCAGAGTCAAATTGAAATTAGCCTAATACATCCTAGTCCTCGTGGGCGCGGAACGGAGGACAGCCAGTATGCACGAGGCAACAACAACAGGTTCATCATCCATACCAGAATGTCACCTTTCAACCATGGCAGGCGATCATAGTAGTAAGTAAAGGGAAAATGTGGGTCCAATGTAGGCCCGATTCACAGTCAGCGAATTTCCGTTGTGCACCAACCGCACGCCAGTGAATTCGCTAATATCAGCCGAGGCCCATCCGAGGAAAAAAAAAATCTGAATATTAAAGCGAGTCCTTCGCAGATCGGCGGAAAAGCACTCCGAGCAACCCTGATAGATTTAGAAACCCAAACACGATAGCCGGATGTCGGTACAGGAGCGGAAAATGAGATGCTTGAAAATCACTGTAACGTCCCTGTGCTATCCAAAACCCTGGGGGGCCCTAGAGCGGCGCGGTCGACTATTTGCCCTTCTTTCCCATGTCGCTGGAGAATAACAACACCAGTGCTTCTGCAATTCGATGACGGCAGTTACTGGTGTGCAACACCTGGACAACGGTGTCAATCAATTAAGGCAATCACAGCCTAAGATCACAAGAGGTCCCGATGTCGACGAGCGCCAGGCCGGATGCATCTGGTGCTCCACCTCCATGGGGGTCTCTCAAGATCGTTGAGTGGAGACTGTCGGCATGCGGGAGAATCTACGAATCATTGACTGTCAACAATCTGGAATTATAATAGGTCTGAGACTTTCCCTGGCCGCGGAACTGGCCATGTGAGGACTAGGCTACTGTAAGCCACAGCTGGACAGTGGAGGCCACGAACAAGAGTCATGTCCATAATTAGGGGAACTGTGGTGATGTGGAAATTTTACGTAGAGGATCCGACCAGTGCTTGGAGGACCACGCCACTTGGTACATACAAGGCAGACCTCTGGACGATGAATACGTGTGAATATCACCCTTCCCAACGTATGATCGCGTTGGTGTCTCGAAGACTGCAGAAACGGCCAAAAAAAACACCCCGTTCAATAGAATAAGGAAAGCCCCCGGTGGGACTCGAACCCACAACCTCCAGATCGCCACTAAATTAGAAGTCTGACGTCATAGCCATTAGACAACGAGGGCTTACATTTGTAACCACCAGTGACGACATGAAGGCGTCACCCATGCTTCACTTCTCCCGCCCAGTTGCTCTCCCAGTGGAAAGTACAACTCGGCCTTCGGCCTTCGAGTCACCCTGCCTGCGTTACCCGAATGGCCTAGAAGGAACTTCCTTTGGGCAAATCATGATGCGAGAGGATTCAAGCAGTCGCAAGACTCAGGCACGACCGCCGTGACACCGACCTCCGCAGTCACTGCGTCGCACTTAGATCTTACCCTCATGATGTCAAATGTCGTGGCAAATAGTTAGCTGCTAGGGTGTCATTGTAGGTTCTCTGCTGGCGGTTCCATGGTGCTGTGTGTTCCGGGTTTGTACACGATGGTGTGGCAGGGTGTGGTCATCCGCCTATTGCATAGCCTATGAGATATATGGGCAAAGCAGTACACGGCGCACGACTCATTGGTGAAAAAGATATTTGTTGCAGTTGACTGTTCTCGGTGATCCCAGACGCCAGGCCACTGGCAGTCGGTAATAGTTTTCCTTGGGGTTCTGCTGGTGTGAAGGCTCAGCGCTCAATGCCTTAACAATTGCCAAGGTGCGGAAAACACGTTTTCGCTCAGCCTCGTGTCGTCACCTACGAACGTCAATGTGATAGCTCTTTGATCTATTTAAGTTACAACGTGATTTGAGGGAGACTCTTCCAGGAGTTAATTCGTCTACCCCATATTCGCAGCTTTACTCGAGCTTGGCTTTCGTTCGACGGGACAAAGCTTGAATCAACCCCATCGCTGCTCAACGAGTGTGTTATTTCCCCAGACACCGACACTCCGTACTATCAATGGAGGGACCAGTGTCCTGCGTTGGTGATCGTGGACGTCGCCGAATCTCCCGCTCAGTCAGTATTCTTTCTCTGGAAAAAAGCTCGACTAAAACGTGCAATCTAGTCCACATTTATAAAACTTGGGAGATTCACACGGTCTTTCCGATCGAATACGTCCGACTCGAACAGACCTCCCACTCCTGCTCCCAGCTCAAGTCATTTCGAGTGCGAAAGTTGCCAGTCGGACTCGGACTCTTCTACCACATCGTCACTATGGTGTGGTCTCCGTCGTCGGAGACGTTAGCTGTACTAGTTGTAGTGGTGAGTGCATCCTTGGATCATACATTGAGTGCGGTTGATAAGCATCTCTCAGCACGCGATGGGTGGTCTCTGCTACACCCCCATAATAGCATATTCATGAAAAGCAATCACCTGTGGACATTTACCATTTGTTCTTTTACGGGCATTGAGCATTGGCGTTGGTCGGAGACTGTTCCGTTGTTGTATGATGAGGGTCGCACCATCCTCGTACCTTTCTTATGTAACTAATCTATGTCACCTATTTCTCTCTATGTAGTGCACACTACCTTCCCTCCACTGTAACAATCTCTCGATGAGAGTATTCTGCTATCGCGTGGTCTCGTAACCCTTCGTATTGATGTACTGGCACACAAGGTTTCAAGCTTGAGAAAATTGTGATGTGCATACAATAGATACGCAACACGTTGTTACAATCTACACCATGCCTCATGCCTCCCAAATTGAAAATACGGATGAATAAATGCCGTTCCCGTTGTCCCGTACAAGAGTAACGATGTTACAAAAAATTGCCTTGATCACGGTTACTCCCCGAGCATGACCACTCCCTATCGACTTCAGTCAGCCTGTTACCATTCAATATTCGTCCGTCACGCGTCAAGAAGCACACCGGGAAACATTTCCATTTCTTCACTGGTTACTGCACACACGAATTCCACCCGTTCGTCCGAATTCACCATCCTCTCATACAATTACCTGCATCGAAGTTATTCATGTCCGAGCCGCCGAAATTGTGTCTGAAGGAGCTAGCAAGGATCTCTGTTTCGATGTGAGAGCATAACGTGGGTTGTTACATACAGGAAGGAAGATGCAACAAACCCAAGAGTGTTAACTGTCTATAGGAATGAGCCTGGGCTATCCTGACCACGGGAGCGACACAGGTGGTGAGCATCATCAACGGACTTGGTACGTTATGCTCACCCATATAAATGGCAGATGAGGCCACCACGCGCCCCAAGCATGGGTTGAACCAGACCCGGGTTTACGTCGCTGTTCAGAGTCTTCCAAGTCCTCGTGTGGCCGAGCGGAGGCGCTGTGGGACTCGGCAACACTCAAAAAGGGGTCGGATTCCCCCTTCCGCGAGCAGTCTTTCTTGGGCCCAGCAAGGGCGGGCTAGGCTCAGGCTGTCAAATGGCATGGAAAGTTGTTCTTGGGGTCAAACAAGGTGCTGACACATTCTCATCCCAGACCATCCACAGGATTGCGAGGAACAGGCTGACAGAGTTATTACTTTGGAACCTTGATGGTAAGATGAACATCAAGCACACAGAAGGAATGACTGTCTTCCTTTCGAACGGTCTGGCTACGGGAGACTACCATTTCGTTGGGTTGACCAATCTCCAACCTACATTGTCTTCTACTGGCAGTTAGCCACTGGGCTGCCTCTACCACCTCACAGCACTGGTATGCGATAATAGTGTTCAACAATGCACAGCTGAAGGATGTTTCGAAGAGGCAATAAAATCGGAATTGAGCCCATTCTGGCCTCCTTTCCTCTCTTTGATTGGCAAACTTGTGTCATCATGTGGTAGGCCCCTCTTGTAGACCACCGGACTGTGGACAACGTGCGGTGGTGGTGAGCATAGGAAATTTGTGACAAGATCTTGCTGACATTGATGAGAAGTGGGGTTTTGTGAGAAGGCCACAACAAATTCCTGCTTATGAATGTAGGGTCTCTGCTCAAGGGAATGGTAACTTCATCATGGGCATGGCTTTGAATACCCGAGAGAGCAAGGACTTGCTGATAATTAGTTGGGTAGCTGAGGAATGGACTATTGTTGATGACCCAGCCAAGTTTGATGTAGGCATGATGTTCAAGGTCCAGATGATCTGGGTTGCTACCACATGGGACAACAGGTAGTAGGATAGACTCTTGCTCTGCACCCTTCCATAGGTCCCTGCAATGCTTGAGGGATTCAATGACAAACACAGGAGGGGGCTGAAGTGCTGAAGTCTCTCAGCTCACATAATGCACAGTATGTAGTGCTTTGGTACTGTAGCATATGGACAGCTGAGGTTGACAAAAAGCTGTCTCTAACTGGCCAGTTGATTGTTGGCTGACCTACAGCCTGTAGTTGTAGGGCATTGATGGGCCAAGATGTAATAAAATCCTATGTGATACGGGTTGGCCAAGTGTATATTTCAGTGAGGGCATTTTGAGTAATGGAAGGGCTGATTAACTTGTGCTCTGATATTTCCTTAGTTCAACTATCAACTAAATCCTGTTCTCTCCTGATCTGCTTCACTCTGAACCCCCTCAGTCCTTAAGTTGACCTTAGGATTGATCTCCAACCCTCTGCCCTGAAATCAAGGAACAGAACTTGTACAGGGGTGCAGCACATAAGCTGAAGCCAAAGTTCCTTACACCTCCGACCCCCTCAGGGATTTCTGCCCAACTCTGCCCTTCCGCACACTCCGGACTATCTGGGAATTCTGGGATTGAACCTGGACTTAACAGTATATTCGAACTCAAACCTCTATGAGTTTGCTAACATCATATTTTTACCACATGTCTAGAACTATCCAGACTCGTGCCCAAACACTCAGTATGCAAAGCATTGATGCAGCTCAGTCGGAGGCAGCCCGAGAAGATGCCCTGCACTCCCTGATGACCTCGTGTCGAGGCCCCGACGTCACCGAACAATTCCGAAGCTTTTCTGCTCATCGTACATCAACCTCCATCTCAAATCATCTCCACCCCTACTCCCACAGGTCGTCACCCCTCCGGGGGTGCCAGGACCCCTCTGATGACAGGAACAGTGGCGGCAACAACCCCGACCCCTCAGATGACAACAACCCCTTCGATGACAACCCTGACAATGCAATCCCGCCAAACCCTATCATGGCACTTGCCAATGCAGTTTGCGGCCTTGCTGAGTTATCACGCTGTGACTGCAAATCTGAAAACTCCTCATCTCCACACACAAAGGTGCGGGAACCCGACACCTTCAATGGGACTCACCCTCGCAAGCTGCAGGCCTTCCTTGTCCAATGCGAGCTAAACTTCCAGGACCATCCCCGCGCATTCCAGACTGACCGTGTGAAAGTCACCTTCGCCCAGTCTTACCTAAAAGGTATAGCCCTTGAATGGTTCGAGCCCGATGTGCTCCAGATGGACGATCCGGACTTTCGTCCAGACTGGATGGACAATTATTGAGAATTCATCCTCGAGCTCCAGACCAACTTCAGCCCCCATGACCCTGTCGGTGATGCCGAACACCAACTCGACCACCTATCCATGAAAGACTCCCAGCATATCAACAAATACGTGGTGGAATTCAATTGCCTAGCCTCCCAGGTCCAGGGTTAGGGCAAGGGAGCCCTCTGACATCACTTCTACAACGGACTTCCGGATCGCATCAAAGATGAGCTTTCCCGCATTGGAAAACCACACTCCCTAGGAGAACTCCGGACTCTCTCCCAGACTATTGATGGGAGATATTGGGAATGCAAGTCCGAAGTCGCTTGCCAAATCTGACCTTCCGGAAACCAGTCCTCCACCTCCAAAAGTACTCCCACCACCTCATCTCTGAAACCTGCCACTTTGTCCAACACTTCTGCGTCCTTGTCGGCAAAGTCTTCCGCCCCTACCCCAAAACCCGCATCCAACCTCTCCAGCAAACTCAGGAAGGACGGACGCCTCACCTCTGAGGAATGCAAACACTGCTTTGACCTCAAGCAGTGCATGTTCTGCGGAGCTGCTGGACATGTAGCTAAGGACTGCCAGAAGTCCACTTCCCGCACATCCAAAGGCTGCACAGCGAAAACCTCTCCAGCTCCGGAAGCCAAACTGGCGGCCACTACCCCTGAGGCAAAAAATTAGGGTGCAGCCTTCCGGACTCCACACGGGAAGGAGGCTGCGTTGAATCTCACCATGCACCTACGGAGACCTGTCTCAACGTGTCCGCTCTTTATGATCCCAAGGCCCTTATGCCTCTTGTTTCTTTTCCCAACTTGTCCGAAATTTCTGCTTTTCCCGCTTTGTTAGATTGTGGTTCTACTGATTGTTTCATTGATACTACTTTCATTGACAAGCATCATTTTCCGACATATTCCGTGCCTCCTATTTCATTGAAACTTTTTGATGGTACTTCCAATTCTACTATTACCCGTGCTGTTGACCTTTCCGTTTGTTTCCCTTCCGGCTTTGTCACCTCTGATACATTTTATGTTACTCTATTGGATTCTTCTTGTTCCCTTGTTCTAGGACACAACTGGCTCACCCGCTACAATCTGTCAATTGACTGGGTACTGGGCAGTATTACTTTCCGAACACCGGGTCAAGACTTGCCAATGCCCCCAACATCACCTCCGGAGATTCCGGACTCCATTCCCCTGTCTCACTCTGACACTCCCGACAAGCCGCCTCACAAAGCTCCTCACATCTCATTTGTCAATGCTGCCGCCTTTGTGCGCGCATGCAAACTTAATGGTTCCGAGCAGTTCAGCATTCACCTCTGTCCCCAGGACTCCAAACTCCGTTCCGTATCCCGGGACTCCGGGATTTGCGAAACTCCCGAAGAAGTCAATCTTTCCTCCATCCCTCCAGACTATCATGATTTCCCCGATGTCTTCAGTAAGCGCAAGGCTGACACCCTCATGCCCCACAGGGAATTCGATCTCAAGATTGACTTAGAGGAAGGTGCTTCCCCTCCTCTCAGGACTGTTTACCCAGTTTCCGCTACAGAACTCGAGTCCCTCCGGGAATTCATAGACAAACACCTCAACTATGGCTTCATCTGTCAGTCTAAATCTGCCCACAGTGCTCCCATCCTCTTTGTCTGCAAGAAGGATGGATCCCTATGCCTCTGTGTCAATTTCCGAGGACTCAACAAAATCACAAAAAAAGACTGCTATCCCTTACCCCTGATCTCCGACCTCCTTGACTCCCCTAGCTGCGCCAAGGTATACACTAAAATCGACCTCCGCCACGCATATCACCTTGTCTGCATTGCTCCCAGGGATGAATGGAAAACTGCCTTCCGGACTCACTATGGCTCGTACGAGTGGCTGGTGATGCCCTTTGGACTCACCAACACCCCTGCAGCCTTCCAGCGCTTTGTCAATAGCATCTTTGCAGACCTCCTAGATGTCTGTGTCATGGTCTACCTCGACGATCTCCTCATTTCATTTATTCCAACGACATGGCTTCTCACAAAGAACATGTCCAGGAAGTCCTCTGACGTCTCTGGAAACATGGACTTTATGCCAAACTGGAGAAATGTGAGTGGCACTCAGACTCTGTAAAATACCTGGGCTACTGTCTCTCCCCCCAGGGATTGACTATGTCCCTGGAGAAAGTCCAGGCAGTTCGAGATGGGCCCAAGCCCCAGAAAGTCAAGGACATTCAGTCCTTCCTCAGGTTCACCAACTTCTATTGTTGTTTCATCTTCAACTACTCCGATATCATTGTTCCGCTCACCCGACTCACTCGGAAAAACATCCCCTGGAACTTTGATGATTCCTGCTGCTCCGCCTTCACCCGAGCCCCTATCCGTACTCACTGTATTCCGGACTGTCCTATCATGGTCGAAACCGACGCTTCGGACTACACTATTGCGGGAATCCTCTCGATCTGGTGCCCGGATGAGGAATTCCACCCAGTTGTGTTGTACTCCCATACCCTGACAGCCCCGGAACTCAACTACAACACTCATGATAAAGAACTCCTAGCTATCCATGAAGCGTTCTGACATTGGCGTCATTATCTTGAAGGTTCCAGCACTCCTATCGACGTCATTACCGACCACAAAAATCTGGAATACTTCTCCACCTCCAAAGTCCTGACCCGCCAGCAAGCCCGCTGGTCGGAATTCCTGTCCCAGTTCAATCTCGTCATCCACTTTTGCCCCGGACACTTAGGAACTAAGCCCAACTCCCTCACTAGATGCTGGGACGTCTACCCAAAAGAGGGGGATAAGGACTATGCTTGTGTCAATCCCCACAACCTCCGTCCAGTGTTCACTCAGCAACAGCTTGCCTCATCCCTATGAGCCACTATCATACTCACCCTGGTCCTCTGGGCCTCATCCCTGCTTGACATCAAAGACATTCACAAGGACATCCTAGATTCCCTGTCCTCCAACCCTGTAGCTTCCCTCCATCTTTCGGACTCATCAGACTCCCGGTGGGCTGTCAACCCCAAAGGTTTCCTGATGCTCGACAATTGCATCTTTGTCCCGGAAGCTAAGGATCTCCATCTTTGCATTCTCCGATACAAGCACGACCACCCCCTGTCCGGACATGTCGGGCAAAACAGGACTTTAGAGCTTGTCCGTTGGGAATACACTTGGCCAGGACTCCGCACCTTTGTCAAGAACTATGTCAGTTCCTGCACTTCCTGCACCCAAGCTAAAACCCCTAGACACTGCCCCTATGGAATGCTCAAGCAGCTTCCAATCCCCAAAAAGCCCTGGAACTCCATTTCCATGGACTTCATTGAACAACTTCTGCCTTCCGGCAGATATACCGCAATCCTTGTAGTCATCAACCGCCTTTCCAAGCAATCCATATTCATTCCCACTCACAACACTATTGACTCTCCGAGCCTTGCGAAATTATTCCTGCTCCACATGTTTTCCAAGCATGGAGTTCCCTCCCATATCACCTCCAACCGGTTCCGAGTTCGTCTCCCATTTTTTCCATTCCCTCAGGAAAGCCCTCAACATCCAACTTCACTTCACTTTGGGATACCATCCCAAAGGCAACGGGCAAACGGAATGGGCAAACCAGACCCTCGAGCAGTATCTCCGAATTTACTGCAACTACCAACAGGACAATTGGTTGGAACTCCTACCCCTTGCAGAATTCACCTACAACAATGCCCCTAGCGCTACCACAGGAGTATCCCGTTCTTCGCTAATAAAGGCTACCACCCCAACGTCTTGGTCTACCCTGAAAGTGATCTGACCTCATCCCGCGCCTGCAAATATGCAGTCGACCTACAGGAACTCCACGAATTCCTACACACAGAAATCTACCAAGGACCTGCGGATTCCCAATGATCCCCTGCACCAGACTTCCGGATTGGAGACTAAGTGTTCGTCAAGGCAAAGTACTTCTGTTCCACTCGCCCTTCCATGAAACTCTCAGAAAAGAACCTCGGCCCCTATCCCATCATCGCTCAAGCCAGACCCCTGTCCTTCACCCTCCGACTCCCAGACTCCATGTGCGCTGTCCATCCCGTCTTCCACGTCTCTCAGTTGGAACCCGCAACTCCAAACACCATCCTGAATCAGCTCCAACCCCCACCTCCCCCAGTTGAAGTCAACGGAGAACCCGAATATGAAATCTCCGAAATCCTAGACTCCAAAATCAACCGTCGACGCAGGAATAGCCAACTCCTGTATCTGGTAAAGTGGGCGGGTTATGGAGGGACTGATGAGGAAACTTCCTGGATCCTCATGACCAACCTTGCTCACGCATTGGAACTCGTCTCGGACTTTCACTCCGCATATCCCAGAAAGTCCAGACCCCTTAATTCGCTCGGATGAGGGCGGAAACGCGATTTTTCAATTTACCAAAACAAAACTATGCTAATTGTCATGAGGAGACCGATGGGACATACTATACTACTTCCCCATCTCCATCTTCCTCACCCTCCTCCTCACCCTCATCCTCCTCCTCATCCCCATCCTCCCCATCTGTCCCCTGACCTTCCTGATCATTCTCCCTCTCCTTCCCCTTCCACTCTGATGCCCCCCAGCCTTCTCCAGACTCCCCGAACCGGGACCCCTGAGATACCAGGAAAGCCACCAGGCCGTCTGACAGTAGCTGTTGGATTCCCGACAGCTGGGCCACGATGGCCCCCTGGTAGCCCTCGTTGGCCTGCCTCTGGGCCTCGTAGGACTCTGTCGGGCCCCGAGCGCGTCCCGGTGCTCTTCGTCCTCCTTGCCCTCCCCTTTGCTCTCCTCCCAGGCCTCCGGACTCTTCTGCCTCCACCTTTTCCGGTCCTTCCCCCCACGTGGCAACGCCACTTCTACGGCCGCCCTCTTCCCAGCTCCAGCCTCCCAGCACGACGAATGTGCCTGTGTGCACCTCGCGCATGTCCGCAATCACCTGGTCTTTGGGCCTGGACATGGGACCCCTGCCCTCACACAGGCCGCACAGGGAGTATTGGCCCCGAGCCTTCCCGCACTCACTTGCGATGGCCCCACCTCGGACCCCTTCAATGATCCACTCGCTCCGTGCCTCTGTGACTCCTGTGACCCTTGCCGCAACCTCTTGGCAGTCAACGGTTGCAAGGCACCTCAGATCGATCCCCAATGTTCAAACTCCGCCATACTTCTATTTCCTATCACAGACTCCTATCTAGGCACTCAAGGGTTCGTGCCTAAGAGGGGGATACTGTCACATCCTGAAACTTCCCTAACCCATCTGGCCCAAATCTGACCCCCTATGATCAAATCCTGAATCCCAAGCCTTGCACTTTACCTTAGAAGATTTCTCTTTCATCCGACATTCCGAACCCCATATTTCCCATCCTGGACTTCCGCATTCCCGTCCCGGACTTTCTGCATTCCTGTCCTGGACTTTTGCATTCTTGTCCCAGACTTTTGCATTCCTATCTCAGCTATCTCTTGACATATGTCACTTTCCTTTGACACTTCTTGACATCTACAGTTCCTAGCGATAATTCCCTTTCCCCTTGCCTCACAATTATCGCACCATTGCCTTCAGTCATTATTCTCCCATTCTGATGCCATTCTGATTCATTCCTTACTTCCTTCCGGAAACCCGAAACTCCGATTCGTCTGACATACTTTAACATCTTTATATCTTCTGGACTCTTCAGTATATAAACCCGCTTATACTCTCTGATATTTCCTTAGTTCAAATATCAACTAAATCCTGTTCTCTCCTGATCTGCTTCACTCTGAACCCCCTCAGTCCTTAAGTTGACCTTAGGATTGATCTCCGACCCTCTGCCCTGAAATCAAGGAACAGAACTTGTACAGGGGTGCAGCATAAGCTAAAGCCAAAGTTCCTTACACCTCCGACCCCCCTCAGGGATTCCCACCCAACTCCACCCTTCCATGCACTCTGGACTATCCAGGAATTCCGGGATTGAACCCAGACTTAACAGAGGAACAAGGCATAGGGGCAAAAGAGTTAAAGATAAGTGGAGAAGCAGAGATATGGTAATGGAGGTGTGGAGGTGTGGACTTGCAGAAATGTGGACTTGGGTTAAGGCGGAAGGCAGACTTGGTTTGGAGTTGACTTGCGCAGCACAGGATATGACACATGGTCCTGATAGTGTCCTCATCTAGTGTAATTCCTGCCACTGTGATTCCTCCTGTAAAATACAAGACATTCCCGATGGTGAGTCCAGTAGTGTTAAAGTGTAAAATAAAATGAAGGGTGTGATATGTTCAACCCTATAGGGGATCTAATCTGAAGCAAACTCTAGAAGGGAGAGTTCAGAGGCCTGAAGTAAGGACACTTCTGTGGTAAAAAGTTGTCTGTGGGGTTTCACAACTAGGTAGTAGTTAGTGTGTGTGACAGGAACAAAGTGTGTAACAGAATCTGTGCAGATTATAGATGGGAACAGATTGATAGTGGGGAGAATGGTCTGAGAGTGGTTTCTCCACAATGACCTTAGTTGCAGCATGTGTTATGATTTGTCACAAGCCCCTATATGCTTTTCCTTTCTCAGATGACTTCTTATTCTCTTGACACTTTCCTTTCTTGTCTACATATACAACCAGTGGTTCCAGGCAAGGTCCCTGACTGTATCTCTGTTCTGATTTATTTCCATCTCCTCTTGGTTCTTCAATATTCTATGACATTCCATTTAATAGCATTTCTCCCTCTTGTCTTCAGTTACCTTTGTTAAACCTTCTCTACTTAGTAGTCTTGGTCCATGCACCATCCCCTTTCACTATAAGTAGTTGAACCTATACACCTGTATTTCTCAAGTTAATTCTACTCAATAGTAGACTCTTTTGTCTTGAACCTCAAACAAACCAAGTCCTTCATGACAGAAGGCCTAGTACTTATTGAAAACTAGGAGACAACTCTACCTAGAAGCCAAGAAGATAAAGCCCTTCATAACAGAAGGCCAATCCCATCTGAGGCCTTACACTCATAATGTCTCTTGAGTGTAAAAATAGCATCAACTTCTTATCTGAATGGTCACTACAAAGTGAACCACCATTTCCTTTCTCAGAAACACCTGACTTACAATCTCTTTGAACTTGGACTCCCCAGACACAGAATTCAGTGATTCCAATTCAACCACAATGCCAACATCTGCCAAAGGCATGACCACATCCACTCCACAACCTACCAAACTTTGTGTTGGTATTTCCATAGACTACAATGGCTCCCATATCACCTTCAACAACTGGCTTTATGCTACTGTATCAAAGCCTACCTCTTGATCAATGAAGACCTATATGACAAGAGGATCATGTTCACCCTCTCCTGCATGAAGAAAGCTGTTGCTCTCGGTTGAGCCACCACTGTTTACCAGCAATCCCTTGACAAAGCCACTTCAAGCTTTGGGATCTGGGCCCAATTTGAGGACAACTTCAAGAAAGCCTTCCTTCCTACCAACTCCACCAGTGATGCCATGGCCAAACTCTCCACCCTTGACTAGAAGGGACCAGTTGAAGAGTATGTCTCTGAGTTCCAGATTGCCATTTCCCTTAGTGGCATTACTCAAAACCTCACCCTCATTGAGTTCTTCTCTGTGGGACTCAAGAAACCTCTATGTGATGGATCTGGTCTCAACTGACATAAGCAAATGATATGAGAAAGCTCAGTTATTTGAGATTCAGTGGATAGTGTTGCTGCAGCTTGGCAAGCTGTTGCAAGCTATTGACCACAGAAAGACTATAACATCATATATCAACAAAATTCTTCCAAATCTGATTTCAGGGAGTGTAGGGGTACATTTTGGTGTCTGCAGTAAAGAGTTTACATTGCTTGAATGGTCATCAGCTCATGACTGACTTGTGATAGCTCCTGGAGCTGTGGCAACACTATGAGTGGACCAAAGCCCAAGCTTTCAACAACTGGGTCCACCTCCCCTTGTCTAACTCTTGTACTCCCATCTGCCCTGCCCCCTGTACTCCCTGCTACATCCCCAGGACTCCTGAACATGATCCAAATGCTATGGCAATTTGCCTTGAACTAGCCAAATGTGACAGACATTTCAAGAACAGCCAATGTTTTGGCTGTGGAAGACAAGGACACATTTTGCAAAACTGTCCCAACAAGAACCAGCCTTCCAGAGAAAGAGGGATCAGACAGGTACACCAGGGAAATGGTGAGAAGCTGACATAACCAAATAGATGTGACAAATAAATATCAATACAACATGATTGGATAATCCTTGAGATCACATTACCTTTCAGTTGTCAAGTTAATGTCAAAGAGCCATATCTCTGATCCTACAATCCCAGAAAGATAGATTCCTTGTACTGGAATACATATATCCCTGGACTGACATGTTACAAATGTATCAGCCATGATCTTTCAACACTCAACCTGATATGAGTTGATATTGTTATCATCATGTTGTAATGCTGACAAAGGAATACCATTAGGTTATCAGCAATATGGTATTTGGTAATCAGTTACACTTACCAATCAAACAAGCTTCACAATGATATATAATGATATTCTGTGGTAAGTTGTTGGTCAATTTACTTCATCTTGATGCTCAATTGTCTATACCTATCATGACTATCATTTAACAGCCTGCCAATAACCAGAGGTGTGGGAAAAATATTTGTAAGTACTGTATAGTTGCTAGTTTATAAACTCTTCTTCTCTGACTTTCTAAGTTTCTTCACTCTTGTCTCTGAGTTCTTACTCAGGTCAGAGTCACTACCAACAAGGTAAGTTTTAGATTCATGAATTGGTAAGTTCAAAACTTGTGTGTGTGATGTTATTTGTAAGTGTTTCATGTTTCATTGATTTTCTTAGTCTATAGTTCCAGATTACATAGTAGTCTACAAGTGCTGGTAGTCTATGATAATCTATGATACCTTTTGCAAAATAAGAATTATCTTATGTTTTACACAAGGATAAATATGAGTGATGTCAAATGATCTATATTAATTTCTTTTAGAAAAGAAATATAGAACATGATACCAGGTCATGTGAAGCAGAAAAAGAAAGGGGTTAAATGGTTCAACTGTAACACCCACACCACTTGGGCATGGAAAAGGCATGCTGCCACCTATAGGGCATGCTGATGAGCCATGGTATTACTGGAAGCCAACAAAGACACTCTGATCTGGTATAGGCTGCTTTAGCAGGAGCACCTCAAGGTCAGCACCATGGTATCTGACCCAAGTGCCCAGGGCCATTGAGACTCAACCTTGGCCTAATTCTGGACCATGGATGTACAAAGGGATGTGGAACTGAATGATTGGATGCCTGAATGTATGTTTCAATCTTAATCTTCAGTTGCTCATGGACCAAGTTAAAGGTTTTAAGTACTTCAGTTTATCGGGGTCATTGGCTCAGAGCAAAGGCACTCAAGGACTGAAGGGAAGAGGAAGTAGAGCTCCTCAGAGCAGAAAGACAATGGACAAATAACTTCTTTGATTACAAGACAAGGTCATGCTGATACCACCTAACCCTAACCTTGAACTATAAGTATATGAAATACAGTACCTACTATTGGCTTTCTATTGGTTCAAGGATCAAGGTATTTCGATAAGGTTTAATGAAATGGCAGCCATTTCAAAATGATGACTCATTCAGACAGTCTTGTGACCAAGTTTTGGTTATATATATTTATATTAGACCCTAGCATGCTGTAATATAATTACATACATCTGGTAGCTATTCTATTATGTCACCTTGATGTAAATGAGTGTCAGACAGCATATATAAACCCCACTATTCCATGTTTATTTTCCCACCATCACCATGAAGTCTGTCTCTGCTTCTCAAAAAAAAAAACATCATTACTCTATTCTCTCTTTGTCTTCCCTCTAGGAAAATTCCTTCCCAAACTGGCCTAGGGAAGTCTACAGTATGCCAGTTTCTTCAGGAACTCCAGCCAGAGAAGACTAGACTTCATGGTGGCCATTCTTGAAAGTTTACCCCTACCAACAAGAGGGTTATTGTCATTACTGGCAAGGCAAAAAATGCTCTTCATGCCACTCAATACATCAATTCTATCATTGATGCTCCTATCTGGCCCCAGACTGTGAGAAATACCCTCAAGAAAGCCTCATTAAAGGTTGTGGTAAAGAAAAAGAAACTCCTACTTTCTAGTGGTCACAAGAAAAGGAGGTTAGCCTTTGCTCTCAAGTACTTGACAAAATACAGTGAACTCCGGAACTGGAACAACAGACTCTGCATTTCTGGAATGTCAAAATGCCTACCCCTGCTCCACTGCCAGGCAAAACCGCTTGGAATCGATCTGGAATTTGTGCAGACATGTGGACCCTTATTGTATTCCATCATCCTTTGCTTGTCATCATTCCTGAGCCTCTGTGGATGCTCCGTCACTTCCTTACATTGATTGCTTAATCCCAAATTTCTCTTGTTCCTGCTCCTATTCCCTGATTATCATTAGCAAGCGCTTCTCCACCCACTCTGTTATATATATATATATATACTTAGTTTTCACTTCAGATTCCTCAGTCATTCTTTGTGTCACATCCCGAAACTTTCCTAACCCATCCATCTGGCCCAATTCTGGCCTCCTATGATCAAATCCCAAATCCTGAGCCTCAGACTTTGCCTTAGAAGATTTCTCCCTCATCGGACATTCTGAACCCTGTATTTCCCATCCCAGACTTTCGCATTCCCATCCCGGACTTTCGCATTCCTATCTCGGCTATCTTTTGACATGTGTCTCTTTCCTTTGACATTTCTTGACATCTGCAGTTCCTATCGATAATTCCCTTTCCCCCTGCTTCACAATTATTGCGCCATCGCCCTCAGTTATTATTCCACCATTCTGATGCCATTCTGATTCATTCCTTACTTTGTTCTGGAAACCTGAAACTCTGATTTGTCCGACATACTTTAACATCTTTATATCTTCCGGACTCTTCAGTATATAAACCCACTTGTACTCTCTGATATTTCCTTAGTTCAAATATCAACTAAATCCTGTTCTCTCCTGCTCCACTTCACTCTGAAAACCACTTCAGTCCTTAAGTTGACCTTAGGATTGTTTTCCGACCCTCTGCCCTGAAATTAAGGAACAGAACTTGTACAGGGGCGCAGCACATAAGCTGAAGCCAAAGTTCCTTGCTCCTCCGACCCCTCTCAGGGATTCCCAACCAACATCCACCATTCTGCGCACTCTGCACTTATCCAGGAATTCCGGGATTGAACCCGGACTTGACACTTTGCCCCTCTTTGGCAGCAGCTGAGTTTGGGCAATCACTGCCCTCTTATAGTTTTTGTCAGTACTAGCATTGCACTGTGGAGGATTGGAAGAGAGTTATATGATCAGATGAGACAAAAATCAATAGGATTGGGTCAGATGGGCAAGAGTACATGTGGAAGAAGGGAGAAGGACTGAATGCTAGAGAGGTCAAAGGTACAGTCAAGTTTGGAGAAGGTTCACTGATGGTATGGGGCTGCATAGGGTGGAATGGAGTGGAGGTTTTGAGTGAGGTGGAGGGGAGAATGGATGCTGAACAGTATGTGGCCATTTTGGAGCAGGGGTTTCTGCAAAGCATGGAGAAATCTGGAATTTCAAAATGTGACATTATCTTTCAACAAGATAATCAATCCAAGCACACCTCTAGGAGAGCCCAAAGGTGGTTTAAAGAGCAGGGGATCAATCTTCTGGATTGGCCTGCACAGTCTCCAGATCTTAACCCCATTGAACATACTTGGAATCACCTCAAAAGATGCCTCTCAGCTTATGAGAGTGCTCCTATAGAAGTTCATCAATTATGGGGGGGTAGTGGAGCAGTGTGGCAAAATTGATGAGGAACAGTGTCAAAAATAGATAGAAAACATGTCTAGAAGGATTGAAGCAGTTATCAATGCCAAAGGAGGTCATACCAAGTACTAGATACCTAGATTTATATAAAGTCAAAAAACTGTCTGAATGAGTCATCATTTTGAAATGGATATCATTTCATTAAACCTTATCCAGACACCTTGATCCTTGAAACAATGGAAAGCCAATAGTAGGTACTGTATTTCATGCACTTATAGTTTTAGGTTAGGCTCAGAGAATATTGTGTTTAGTGAAAAGTGTCCAAACATCTGGATGGTTTTGAGCCACTGTACTTTGATTCTGATAAGCCCTTGCCATCAAATTGACTATTCTATATGCTTGAAAGAGAACCAGTAAAGGAATGCATGTATTGGGTAGTGCAGGAGTCAGTTGGAATCACTTGACCATGTATTTGGCAATAATATCAGACATGTGAAGTCTCCAATGAGATGGAATGTCCATTGTAGAAATGAATTGAATGGAATGTGGATCACTCAGCCAAGAGGGCTGCTGTCAACTTGGCAGCCAATTTAAAATTGTTTGGCCTAATGCTGATGGCCTACAGCAGGATTCCCAATTGGTACAGCTGATGATATTCCTTGCCTTGGCTCATCCCATACCTAGGGGCCATGCCTCGGCCCACCTCATACACATGGCCTACCCTCACAACTAGTGAAATGGGACCACTCATTGCTTGTGAAATGCAGATTGGGATATTACTTGGCACATCCTATACCAACAGGCCACCCATCCCTTGGGCCACCCCAAGATCTCCAGGTCATCCATCCATCAGCCTACCCAAGACATGCGGGTTGCCCATACCTCAGCCCACCCAAGACCTATGGAATCACCCATTCCTCAGCCCATGCCATGACCATGGTACACCCTCATCACCATTCAATGGGCCCACCCATTACAGATGGAATGCCTATTGAAATATCTGTTGGCCCATCCAATATCTATGTGTCACCCATCCCTTAGCTGACCCAAGGTCTATGGGTCACCCATCCCTTCGCCAACCCAAGGCCTATGGGTTGCTCATCCCTTGGCTGACCCGAGACCTAACTGTCACATGCCATGACTTTTCCTATCCATTCCATTCTTTCCTACCCATTTCTGGCCAGTCGTCACCAAATCATGAACCCCAGACTTTACCTTAGAAGAGTGTCACCTCGACTTCATATCCCAATATCCCATACCCCAATATCCCACATTCCTGTACAGTGTCACTGCAGCTTGGTGAGCCCATTGACCACAGAAAGACTACAACATCATATATCAACAAAATTCTTCCAAATCTGATTTCAAAGAGTGTAGGGGTACATTTTGGTGTCTGCAGTAAAGACTTTACATTGCTTGAATGGTCATCGGCTCGTGACAGCTCCTGGAGCTGTGGCAACACTATTCCCATATTCCCACCTCAGACTTTTCATGATCCTATCTCACTTTTGTTTGTTTTATCTTGTTCCTCTCCTTTGACACTTACTCTTCCTTTCCACATGGTCTCTTTCTACCTTGTGATCATTGCACCATTGATATTAGTTATCCTTTCACCATTCTGATGCCATTCCAATTTATCCCTCACCATACTCCAAAAACCTGAATCCCTGATTCACCCAAATACTTTAACAGTCTTATATTCTCTGGACTCCTTAGTATATAAACCCATTTGTACCCTGTCATATTTCCTTAGTTTGAATATTGACTAAATTCTGTTCTATCCTTAAAGTCCTGACTTCACTTCAAATTTCCTCTTCAGTTCTTAAGTTGAACTTGGGATTGTCCTCTGATATCTCTGCCTCAAAATCAAGGGACAGAACTCATATAGGGGCATAGCACATAAGCTGAAGCCAAAGTCCCTCACCCCTCCGACCCCCTTGATGGATTTCCAATCCTTTATGCACTTCTGGCCCTTGGGACTTTTGGAATAGGATTGAACCCAGACTTGACACAGGGTTACATCCCTCAGCCCACCCCATCCCAATGGTACACCCTCACCACCATTTAATGGGCCCACCCATTACTGATGAAATGCCAATTGAAATATCCCTCGGCCCACTCATCTCACACAAAACCAACACATATTGACCCACCCATCACTCAAAATACCCTTACTATAATATCCCCTCAGCCAGCTCAAATCACATGGGATTTTTATTACATTCCGGCCCATCCATACCCTATGAGCACAAGTTGTAGGTTGGCTGATGGCTATTTGTCAAGCTCAGCTGTCCATATACTATGGTACCAAAGCACTACGTGGGCTCCCTTGGATGTCAACATGTGTCATTGAAATACATCTTGGAGGTGACAATGCTGGAAGACACCTTTTCATCCCTCAGATTTGTCAAGTCTGGGTTCAATCCCAGAATTCCTGAAAAGTCCTAAGGCAGGGGAAGGTGTAAATGGGTTGGGAATCTGTGAGGGGGGGTCAGAGGGGTAAGGGACTTTGGCTTCAGCTTATGTGCTGTGCCCCGAGTCCTGTCCCTTAATTTCAAGACAGAGGTTCAGAAGACAATCCTAAGTTCAACTTTAGGACTGAGAGGGGTTTCAGAGTGAAGCGAAGACTTCGGAGGATAGAACAGGATTTAGTCAATATTTGAACTAAGGAAATATCAGAGTACAGGCGGGTTTATATACTGAAGAGTTCAGAAGATATAAAACTGTTAAAGTATATCAGACGAGTCGAGGTTTCAGGTTCCCAGAGTATAGTAAGAGGGTGAACCAGAATGGTGTCAGAATGATGGAATGATAACTAAGGATGATGGCACAATAATTGTGAAGCAGGGGGAAGGGAATTATCAATAGTGAACTATAAGTGTCAAGGGATGCCAAAGGAAAGGAACACATGTCAAGAGATAGCCGAGATAGGAGTACAAAAGTCTGGGATGGGATATTCAGGATTCAGGATATCAGGTTGAGGTGAAAATCTTCTAAGATAAAGTCTGGGGTGTGGGATTTGATCATAAGGGGTCAGAAGTGTGTTGTATGGGTAGGAAAAGTTTCAGGATGTGACAAGATTACTCTATCTCCTTCTGACACATCATGACCTTTTGAGCTAAAGCATTACCAATTTGCTCTTCTGTTGAAATTAACAAGACAATTGTACCTGCTTGATACCCATGCCTCTGTCAGATGTCAACCTGACATCCCATTATTTTATCTACTAGTATGTTATGTCACATCTGACAGTTCCAAAGCCACCTAGTTAGGTTGTACCACATGCACAGCACACAATGGGGTTCAACCCCTGAAATCCTTTCTTTTTATATCCTATCTATTTAGTCTTGTAGGATACATAATTAGAACCTCAGGCATTGTCTCTCCCTCAAGTGCACAACTGAGGTATGTATTTAGTTCTATCTCTATCTTTACAAACATGCACTTATACCTGCTATGTAGTTGTCTGTTTCCATACAGACGTGCACTGTTCTTATTCAGATGGGCAAAGAAATTTGATATCAAAATGACACGGCAAAACCGATATGTTTTGTTAATCATAGACAATTTCTCTGGCCACAGAATTCCCTACAAGCCCACAAACATCCAATTACAATTTTTTCAAACCAAATTTAATGCCATTCGTACAACCTTGTGACACAGGAATTATATGCTGCTTCAAAGCTATTTACTGCTGCAAACTTTCCACTTGCACCATTGATCTCAATGAAGCAGGTGAGCCGGAGATTTACACAATTAATCTACTTGAGGCAATGTTAACAGCGAAGTCAGCTTGGGATGCAGTCTCACCGGAGACAATCAAGCATTGCTGGGATCACACACAAATCCAGCAGTGAGTTATCTGACTCTGATCATGTTTTGCAATGTCACTAAAACTCATTTGATTTCGACACTAGAGATAGTACTACAAACTCATCTGCATCACCTGCAAGTTCACATCTACCCATGCTGACCCCGTTGGGTGGCAAATTGTGTGTGAATTTGCCACTACAGAAATGAACTTGCCCAATGCAGAAGCTTGTTTGGTGGCTCACCTCGGGCATCGCTATGTCAACACAGATTGGTGGCCAGCCCCCAGGGCTGTCATGGATGCTGAAAGAGATGTTTCCATAGCTATGAAGGCTGTAGAACCACTTGTCAAACAGGCCACAAAATTCAGATTCCTGCAGCAAATCTGCCACCTCAGTTATCTAATGCTGAGAAGATGCTAATGACATCTGTCAGTGCCCTCCATGAACACAACCATATTTTTGGAAAGCTGCTACCACTTGAGAAGATTCTAGACCCTGCTGAGGAATGAGAGACAGGTGATTTTGGCAAGTTCTGTCACATCCTGAAACTTCCCTAACCCATCTGGCCCAATTCCAAACCCCTATGATCAAATCCCAAATCCCAGGCCTCGCACTTTACCTTAGACAATTTCTCTTTCATCGGACATTCCAAACCCCATACTTCCTATCCCGGACTTTCTGCATTCCCGTCCTGGACTTCCATATTCCCGTCCCAGACTTTTGTATTCCTATCTCGGTTATCTCTTGACATATGTCACTTTCCTTTGACACTTCTTGACATTTACAGTTCCTATCGATAATTCTCTTCCCCCTTGCTTTGCAACTATTGCGCCATTG
Organism: Gyrodon lividus; assembly: GCA_014904945.1. Taxonomy (NCBI): domain Eukaryota; kingdom Fungi; phylum Basidiomycota; class Agaricomycetes; order Boletales; family Gyrodontaceae; genus Gyrodon; species Gyrodon lividus. The sequence continues at coordinate 1,154,283 of MU127421.1, forward strand.
CCTTCAGTCATTATTTTCCCATTCTGACGCCATTCCGACTCATTCCTTATTTTCTTCCAGAAACCCAACACTCCGAGTCGTCCGACATACTTTAACATCTTCCGGACTCTTCAGTATATAAACCCACGTGTACTCTCTGATATTTCCTTAGTTCGAATATCAACTAAATCCTGTTCTTTCCTGATCCCCTCTGAACCTCCTCAGTCCTTAAGTTGATCTTAGGATTGATCTCCGACCCTCCACTCCGAAATCAAGGAACAGAACTCGTACAGGGGCGCAGCACATAAGCTGAAGCCGAAGTTCCTTACAACTCCAACCCCCCTCAGGAATTCCCGCCAATCTCCGCCTTCTCCGCACTCCGGACTATCCGGGAATTCCGGGAACGAACCCGGACTTAACAAGTTTGATCAAACTGATAAGGCCATTGTAGCTTCTGTTTGAAAGGAGATTGCAGTTGCCAATGGAGCAGTGATTGAAGTGGACTTGGACAGTGATGACAAAGACTCAGACCCCATTCCCACTTGCCAGGACATTCTCACACTCTGTCAACAGCTCGAGAGCGCCTGTCTGGCATATGGTGATGCTGGGTCATCACTTGAGTTGACGAGACAACTGCAGTTATTTTTATTTTGAGCTCATGTAAGACGGGATGAATCACTTCTTGCTAAACAGACATCTCTCAATGCATATTTTACTCTATAACTCATAGCTACTACTGCAATATAATGATTTCATTGAGTCACACTTTTTGCAGGGGTCACAATATGTCACATCGTGGGAAATACATCGTGTTGCATATCCCTGCTAATGCATAGGGTTGGGGGTGGTCCCACCGCGATGCATTATGAGCAATTCAACTGTAAGTTCAAATAAGACTTATGTAAAAATTACTGATGCATGCCCAGCTGCTTCAACGAAACATGGCTTGGTGTATCTTAGCATATCCAAGACATTTATTTCAGGACTGGAGAGAATAACCAGGCAAGTCACTGTCAGTCAGGGTTTTTCTTTTTCTACCCTTTCTGGCAGCTAGCCGGTGTAGACATGCGTCTGCTTATTTGTTCAAGTTGGAGTCAAATTTGTCAGCGTCACACAGTGCTCAACCTGCAGGGCTTTCGACATGGTAGCGTGGCCGTGTGGTTCCGAGGGGGAATTACAAGTCTACTAACTATGTTACATTCCGTAGCATTGGGCTACCTATCCACTTCTGAATGTTTACCCCGTTCCTCCCTCGCTAGCCTGGGTATGACAATCTGTCGATATCGTGCTGGACCTGGACTGCATGGTCGTTTGCCAGATACGTATCTTCGCCAAGCGACTTCTATGTTAAAGGGTTTTGATAGTAGATAGCAATACGACCAACTTTGATGATCACCAACACTTGAAGCAAAGGCCAACGCAGCAATAAGTCCACCATTTCGTCGGTGGCTCATCAAAAGTGTCTGACCAGGTCGATGATATATCAGATATCATGGAGAATCTGTACAACGATGTCGGTCGACGGGAAGGAGGTGGCTGCATATCCCAAAGTTCGACATTACGTCTAGCTCAGCGGGAACATGGAACAGATCCATACCTGCCGACGTGCTCCTGTACCAACGTTCATAACAAAAGATCAGGGTGTTCGGTGTGAAAACGCACGTGGGAGAACAGCAGGGGGGGAGCAGCAAGCCCTGAGCCTTGCTGAGAGGGAATGAAGGCTTTTATAGGCTCCACGCCCACTCCAAACTTCCAAAGACAATCGGGGCGCGCCAAGTACAACGATTTAAATGTGATACGGGAACTTACGTCTCGGAAATACCACTGGCCCATTCTCAGTGGATGTCCTCGTGATCAGCTCTTCTTCGGGTACCCGTTTGGCAGTATTCCAAAATTATCTGGACCTTGAATATTTTTTATAAATCGCGTTCTTGTAGCATGCTTCGAATGTTCCGCCGGGTATTTGTACTTGTAAACTAACGGTACATGTTGTCCGTCTGTTTCATCTCACCTTCGTCCCAAGTAATAACCCATTCCTAGTTGCCGACGGCACCGAGGTCATGCAGGACCCATATTTGTATGCTTTGTCCAAATTACGAGGAGGAACGAAGCTTCGAGGGTCCCCGTCTTATGCGTTTGGGATTTCTTGGTCTCCAAATGTAGACCTTATATTGAGCCCAATGAGGATTCTGTGGTGGTATATTTTCCGTGGATCTCCATCCACGCGGCAGCGTTTCCTCTGAAATGTATGCGATCTAACGAGGGGTCCTTTCCGGTAACTCCCCGGATGCAGACATCGACTTTCGGAGGTTGGCGGATGGTAAGTGACTTGTGTGGCTAACGTCTTGGGTAGTAGGTGCAGAGGCGGGATTACGTCGAGATCTGCCAGCAACGCCATAACGGGCAGCGTTAACCAAAAGAAAATCATGACCGCGGCCTCCCGCTCTCCATCAGGCTTGACATTGCCACACTGATCCTGAATAATATTCGCTTGTTACGTTTCATCAACTAGGCCCAAACAGCTGGTGACTACTTGTTCGACAGAATGACCGAAGTGACGAAGCACATCTATAAAATGTAGCCGAGCCAGTGTTCAATTTAGTCTCCGTACAGTCAGCTTGCGGGGCAACTGCTGTTTTTGAGTAGCGGATACCTATTCTCCACCAATCAGACCTCGCAAAACCGTCACCAAAATCTTTAGTAATTATGGCGTTGTATAGATATTGCAGCGCTCGATGTGATCGGAATTGGACACGTCCTACTCCGACTGAGTGTGCTTGTGATGGCCAAGCCGCCTGAAATTGCATCGAGATTACACGAAGACTATGCCTCCGTGTTATAATAAAATTTGGCTCCTCACAAAGTAATGATCATTGTCAGATTGATCACTGGCAGACAAGGAATTCGGTCGCAACTTCACCGCTTCCGTAGTATGGGACTACAGTAACTATTTTTTTTTCGTCAGCTGTTCTCGTCGTCTGGACAGTGATGTCGTGTGAGTTCATGGTCCTGCTTGACTTACATGTGCACCTCTTTGACGGACAAGGCTACTCCTGGTCACGTTCCGGGGTCATCAGAGAAACGGTGAAAATTTGACCAAAGTTTACTCACTGCGGAAACGAGAAATTAGCCAGACGCCAACTGTACTAGGATGGCAAGTGTATCTAGACCCAGAACGTACCAATAGATCTAACCAGACTCAAACCAGAATGTAGACAAATTTCAGTGTGAGGACAAAATCGGTGTACAATCAGGGCTAACTAGACACCATCCATACTTAGGACATCGACCGTAACTCACAAACCGTATCCCAATCTCTTGTCGCCAACTATCCAGACGTCTGGATGTCAAACCGCTCGTTAGTTCTTTTTTTCTCTTGCTAAGTCCGTTTCTACCTCTTTCCCTAGCCAGCAAGAACGTGTATGATGCCGGGGTCTTCAACATCCTCTCGCTGGAGCTTCCTTACGGGGCCGAGACCTTCTGTACTGTCCGTTGGCGCTGCCTAGGTCTGCTCTCATCAGGGTCTTCTTCGTTATCGGGTTCCAGTGACTGACGATTTGACTGCCAGTGGGTTGTCGGGCCGCCTGCTGCCAGTATGGTTGATCGAAATCTGTCAGTCAGGCCTGCATTTCGTATTGCATCCTTCTCATCCTGCTGAAGATGTCGATACCAGGTACGTCTTGAGTTTAGCTGTGTTCGACGACCACGACAGAACTTCTGGCACACACGCCACCATGTTTCAGCCATCTGGTTATGGAGGAAAATGGTCTATAGATTGGATGAGGCGATACTGTAAGTCCTCCATTCAACTATACATGAAATCGTAGCTGTCTACCTATAAAAATGGGATACTGGGTCCTACAGTAGGCAGTACAAGAGTAGCTCAGGAATGCATAGGGACGCTTACCAAGACTCGGAGAGTGCGCACTGGACGCCCTCATACTTGGACAGTCACACAAGAAATTCACAGAAGGTAATGCTTTGTCATGGCTAACATATTGATGCCCTGCTCGTCATTGGGTCGGCACAATGTTTCATTGTGACAAAGCAAAGACAGACATCAATACATTGTTCATGGTAATGAATTGTTGGTGCATCATGTAGACATAAAAATGAATGATTGGTAGAATGGCTAATTTGACTTCTCGTGATGTGTGCTATCAAACAAATGAGAATTAGGATGATAATATGGATATGTATGCAGTTGTAGCTCATAGCCAATCAGCATTGGGCCAAACAATTGGCTGCTGAGTTGACAGCAGCCCCCTTGGCTGAGTGATCTACATTCCATTCAATCTACCTCTAGAATGGACATTCCATCTCATTGGAGACTTCACATGTCTGATATTATTGCCGAATACATGGTCAAGCGATTCCTGGAAGCCATCAGTCACCCTATCCAACCAACTCCTACACTACCTGATACTTGCATTCCTTTACTGGCTCTCTTTCAAGCCAATAAGATAGTCAATTCAATGGCAAGGGCTTATCAGAATCAAAGCAAGTGATCTCCTAATACATAGATATCTATTAATATTGTCTCAGGGAGCTTCCCCATCAACATCCAAAGGATGGCCAAGATGTTGGGGCCAAAGGAGACCAGAACAAATCCAGAAAGAGAGAAACTCTTCAAGGACAGATTCCCTATGGAGCAGGAAGAGGAGATGTCAGACACAACCCTTCTATTGGACCAGACGGGTAATCCTGGCATGGTATCTGCCTGGGGTACTATCTGAAGAGTTTCAGATGAGCTCCCCAAGTTAAATTTGATATACCGCGTGATGGGGCACAGGCAACACAGTATGTAGTCTGTGTGCATGAGAGGACATATCAGGGCATCCATTTGCTTGTTCATCTGTGTGATGCTCCTCTCCTAAGATTGGGGCTGGGCCATGTGGTGCAGTCACATGTACAGTATGAAAAGGGGCAAATAAAGAAAGTGGCTGACAGCAGTTTCAAACTTGCAACAGTTCTCATTAGGGGGCTTCACTGCTGCCCCTACCACTTGTCTATCCAACTGTGTTTAGGATTCCAACTACCAATCTCAAGTCCTGTCTCGGGAGTTGGCTTAGTCAGTGGGCACAACTTAGGTAAGCACAACCTGAAACTGGATTGATTGCAATGTGGGTTTGGCAATGGGAGGTAGGAGTCTCTACCATGGGAATCCATTAGTCATCAAGCAGGAAGGGGCCTTTTGGCACACCCACCAGCATTTGTGTGTTGCCTTGCACTCCCCACAGTAGTCCATACTACCATGGGACCCTCTTATGTCATCCAACTGATGTGGATTTGCCAAGGTGTCAAGTCTGGGTTCAATTCTGGAATTCCCAGATAGTCTGGAGCACACAGAAAGGCAGAGTTGGTTGGGAATCCCTGAGGGGGGTCGGAGGGGTAAGGAACTTCAGCTTCAGCTTATGTGCTGCACCCCTGTACAAGTTCTGTTGCTCAATTTCAAGGCAGAGGGTCGGAAGACAATCCTAAGGTCAACTTAAGGACTGAAGGGGGTTTCAGAGTGAAGTGGAGACTTTGCAGGATAGAACAGGATTTAGTTGATATTTGAACCAAGGAAATATTGAAGAGTACAAGCAGGTTTATATACTGAAGAGTCTGGAAGATATAAAGCTGTTAAAGTATGTTGGACGGATTGGGGTTTCGGGTGTCCGGAACAAAGTAAGGGATGAATTGGAATGGCATCAGAATGGTGGAATAATAACTGAGGGCAATGGTGCAATAATTGTGAAGCAGGGGGAAAGGGAATTATTGATAGGAACTGTAGATGTCAAGGAATGTCAAAGGAAAGAGACATATGTCAAGAGATAGCCGAGATAGGAATATGAAAGTCCAGGACGGGAAATATGGGATTTGGAATATCCGATGAAGGAGAAATCTTCTAAGGTAAAGTCCGAGACTCGGCATTCGGGATTTGAGCATAAGGGGCTGGAATTGGGTTGGATGGGTTGGGGAAGTTTCAGGATGTGACACAAGGACACAGATCCATAGATGCCTCATTGATGACTTTGGGTAGTGGGACCATTCCTGGATTTATCCAGGAGTGTCAGCAACTCCAGGCCCTGTTTGAGGGAGAGATCACTGTTATGAATTCTATGTTTTATTCCTTCTTTTCTTTTCTTTCCTTATGATCACATGACCAGTCACAAGACATGTCACATCCCAAAACTTTCCCAACCCATCTGACACAATTCTGGCCCCTTATGATCAAATCCTGAATCCCAAGCCTTGGACTTTACCTTAGAAGATTTCTCCTTCATCTGATATTCCAAATCCCATATTCCCTGTCCCAGACTTTCGCATTCCTGTCCTGGACTTTTGTATTCCTATCTCAGCTATCTCTTGACATATGTTCCTTTTCTTTGACATTCCTTGACATTCACAGTTCCTATTGATAATTCCCTTTCCCCCTGCTTCACAATTATTGCACCATTGCCCTCAGTTATTATTCCATCATTCTGACGCCATTCCAATTCATCCCCTACTTTGTTCCAGAAATCCGAAACCCCAATTCATCCAACATACTTTAACAGTTTTACATCTTCCAGACTCTTCAGTATATAAACCTGCTTATACTCTCTGATATTTCCTTAGTTCAAATATCAACTAAATCCCATTCCATCCTGCCAAGTCTCTACTTCACTCTGAAACCTCCTTCAGTCCTTAAATTGATCTTAGGATTGTCTTCCAACCCTCTGCCTTGAAATTGAGGAACAGAACTCATACAGGGGCACAGCACATAAGCTGAAGCCAAAGTTCCTTACCCCTCTGACCCCCCTCAGGGATTCCTGACCAACTCCACCCTTCTGCACGCTCCAGAACTATCCAGGAATTACGGGATCAAACCTGGACTTGACAAGACACACAACTGCTTTTATGTTTGTCACGTGACTTTCCCTATGATATCATACCTTATGTTCTCCTCATGCCCTATGTATGTACACTCTAGTTCATTCTAGTTCGATCTATATGACTTCACGTGTTCTTCTATGTTCTATCACATTCTTTCTAATTCCACTGTGATATCATACTTTCTATTTCTATCTGTTAAGTAGTATAGCCTTCTTGTCCACAGCTTGGTCTGTGCACATCCATGTAAACCTATATAAGCTGCAATATAGCAACCAAGGAACTCCAGTTTAGTTCACTGGGGTCTTCTCCTACAGACTATGAGTTTGGTCTACTCTCATTGTTACGCTGATGAGGTTGTGAGAGCTTGATCAGATCACACCAACGAGTCCTATTGTCGAGTAGGACAAGATCTATCAGAAGTCTTTACTGGCAGACGATAGGCCAATCAGTGAAGCGAGTTCTCAGACCAAGAGATAGCTTGTTAAGCTATGTATTGTGTAGATCTAACTTGGGTTGTAACCAAGTAGAGTACAGGCCTTTATACTACAGGGAACGGCACACGGACCAAGATATCCAAAGTAAGTACTGTCCAAGAAAGGTAACCAGAGATAAGAGGGATAAACACTGTTGGGTGGAAGGTCATACAATATGGAAGAAGGATGATAAGGCCAGGGACTTTGCTTGGAGTCACTGGTTGTACAAAGGTTCAAAAGAGGAAAGGGATCATGTGATGGTACAGAATCACGTGAGAGGGAAAAGGGGCTAAAATGGTTCTACCATAACACTCATCTCTCATCTCTCATCTCTCAAGTATAAGTATTGCTGCTTTGCAGATTGTGACTCTAAGTCTTTCATCTCCCTTGTTTAAGTGTTGCTCCTAAGACATCACATTGCGAAGTGTCTGTGGTGCTTCATTCAAACTAAACTCCATAATCTTACCAGCAGCACTTGATGAGTAATTGTCACATCCCAAAACTTCCCTAACCCATCCGGCCCAATTCCGACCCCCTATGATCAAATCCTGAATCCTGAGCCTTGGACCTTACCTTGGAAGATTTCTCTTTCATCGGACATTCCGAACCCCGTATTTCCCATCCCAGACTTCTGCATTCCCATCCCGGACTTTCATATTCCTATCTTGGTTATCTCTTGACATATGTCACTTTCCTTTGACACTTCTTGACATCTACAGTTCCTATCAATAATTCCCTTTCCCCTTGCCTCACAATTATTGTGCCATTACCTTCAGTCATTATTCCACCATTCTGATTCATTCCTTACTTTCTTCCAGAAACCCAAAACTCCGATTCGTCTGACATAATTTAACATCTTTATATCTTCTGGACTCTTCAGTATATAAACCCGCTTGTACTCTCTGATATTTCCTTAGTTTGAATATCAACTAAATCCCATTCTTTCCTGATCCCCTTCACTCTGAACCTCCTCAGTCCTTAAAGTTGACCTTAGGATTGATCTCTGACCCTCCGCTCCAAAATCAAGGAACAGAACTTGTACTGGGGCGCAGAATGTAAGCTGAAGCCAAAGTTCCTTACACCTCCGACCCCCCTCAGGGATTCCCACCAAATTCCACCCTTCCGTGTGCTCCAGACTATCTGGGAATTCCAGAATTGAACCCAGACTTGACAGTAATCATCCTCATTCCAACGGGATCTGGGGGCTCACGCATTATGGTGCTACATACTTTAGTTACTTCCTTTTCAAGTGGTCCCTGCAAGGTTTGCCCTTGGGAGTCTGCAGTCATCCTTCGGGGCTGTCAGTTCTGAACTTTGTCTCAAGCAATGAGTGGGTGTAACAACCTATTGCCCTAATTGGCAGGTTCCAATGGTCTTCACTTTCATACAATAGGGTCCATGTGAGGCCAACATTATGTTTACTATAGTTATGTACATGGTCTAATGAGAGATTGAGATCTCATAGATCTAGGGAATGTGGAGTTGAGATATCCCTGCCCTATTATGTAGTTTCCATCATTCCTCGCTTACCAACAGAAGATTGGGTCGTGGACACCTTGCTTAGGCTCACACCCCCAAAGAAAGAGTTGAGTTTGATGACAACATCTAAATTCCATGCCAGCACTGAAGAAGGAAGAAGAAGAAGTCAAGATCCCAAGAGAAGAGTCTCTCAACCCAAACAATCTACCACCAGTACCAAGGGAAAGAACCCCCTCAATCATATGACAACACTGTGCCTTAAGAAGAAGGCACTTTCCTGAAGAATTCCAGATCAGACAATCAGCCCGTATCACTGCAAATCCATACAACAGGAAATACCCTAAGTAAAGATGGACTACTTGGGGATGATACCCCAAAGTGAAGTGAAGGCAGATGTCGAGGGCTTTCCCGAGGGAATGGAAGAAGTGGGAGACAAACTTGGAACCATGGTCAGAAGTTATGTGGGAGGGAACTCCATGCTTGGAAAACATGTGAAGGAGGAATAGTTTCACAAGGCTCGGAGAGTTGATAGTGTTGTGAGTGGGAATGAATATGGCTTGTTTGGAAAGGCAGTCAATGACTACCAGGATTGTGGTGTACCCGCCAGAAGAGGGAAGTTACTTGATGAAGTCCATGGAAATGGAGTTCCAGGGTTTTTCAGGGATTGGAAGCTGCTTGAGCATTCCATAGGGGCAGTGTCTAGGAGTTTTAGCTTGGGCACAGGAAGTATAAAAACTGATGTAGTTTTTGACAAAGGTGCGGAGTCCTGGCCAAGTATATTCCCAACAGATGAGCTCTAGTGTCCTGTTTTGCCCAAAATGTCCGGATAGCAGGTGGTTGTGCTTGTATCAGAGGATCTGGAGATGTAAGTCCTTAGCTTCAGGGACAAAGATGCAATTGTCGAGTGTCAGGAAGCCTTCAGGGTTGACAGCCCATTGGGAGTTTGATGAGTCCATGAGTTGAGCAGAAGCTATGGGGTCAGAGGACAGGGAATCTAGGATGTTCTTGTGAATATCTTCAATGTCAAGCAGGGATGAGGCATGGAGGACTGGGGCTAGTAGGATAGTGGCTTGTAGGGACAAGGCGAGCTGCTCCTGAGTGAACACCAGATGGAGGTTGTGGGGATTGATGTGAGCATAGTCCTTATCCCCGTCTTGGGGGTAGATGTCCCAGCGTCTAGTGAGGGAATTGGGTTTAGCTCCTAAGTGTCCAGGGTGGAAGCAAATGACAAGGTTGAACTGGGATAGAAATTCTGACCAGCGGGCTTGCATTGGACCAGGAAGGCCTGCAGCTTGTGGGGATCAGTCCCATTGAAGGTGTTGGGTTCCCAAACCTTTGTGTGCAGAGAAGAGGAGTTTTTGGATTCACAGTCATGGTGGGATACCTCAACAAGGCTGCAAACTGCATTTGCAAGTGCCATGATGGGATTAGGTGGGATTGTGTCATCTGGGTGTTAAAGGGGTTGTCATCATTGTGGTTGTTGGGGTTGGGGTTATCATCGCCACCATTCCCGTCATCAGAGGGGTCCAGGGTGCCCCTGGAGGGGTAACAACCTGTGGGAGTAGGGGTGGAGATGCTTCGAGCCGGGGCTCTAGCTTGAGATGCAGAAATTGATGTACAATGAGCGGAGAAGCTTTGGAATTGTTTGGCAATGTTGGGGCCTCAATGTGAGGTCATCAGGGAGTGCAGTGCATCTTCTTGGGCTGCCTCTGACTGAGCTGTGTTGATGCTTTGCACACTGTGTGTTTCAGCACAAGTCTGAATAGTTCTGGACATTTGGTAAAGAAGTGATGTTAGCAAACTCATAGAGGTTTGAGTTCAAATATACTGTCAAGTTCTGTCACATCCCAAAACTTTCCTAACCCATCCAGCCCAATTCCGGCCCCCTATGATCAAATCCTGAATCCTGAGCCTCGGACTTGACCTTAGAAGATTTGTCTTTCATTGGATATTCCAAACCCCATATTTCCCATCCTGGACTTTTGCATTCCTGTCCCGGACTTTTGTATTCCTATCTCGGCTATCTCTTGACATATGTCTCTTTCCTTTGACATTCCTTGACATCTACAGTTCCTATCAATAATTCCCTTTCCCCCTGCTTCACAATTATTGCACCATTCTGACACCATTCCAATTCATCCCTTACTTTGTTCCGGAAACCTGAAACCCAAATTCATCCAACATACTTTAATAGCTTTATATCTTCCGGACTCTTCAGTATATAAACCCGCTTGTACCCTCCGATATTTCCTTAGTTTGAATATCAACTAAATCCCATTCTCTCCTGCAAAGTCTCCACTTCACTCTGAAACCCACTTCAGTCCTTAAGTTGACCTTAGGATTGTCTTTTGACCCTCTGCCCTGAAATTAAGGAACAGAACTCATACAGGGGCGCAGCACATAAGCTGAAGCCAAAGTTCCTTACCCCTCTGACCCCCCTCAGGAATTTCCGACCAACTCCGCCATTCTGTGTGCTCCGGACTATCCAGGAATTCTGGGATTGAACCTGGACTTGACACAAACAGAGAGACCCAATCAAGATCTCCAACAGTATTTATGACTTTTCATGGCAGAGAAGCAAGAAGAATGGTCCAACTGGCTGCACATGGTGCAGTTCAGTTATAACAGCAAGGCTCAGTCTGTGACTGGGAAGTCTCCTTTCAAAGTTACGAAAACATATCGTCCAAGGATGGGAATTGAACCCATTAATACCAAGATTCTGGCTCTGGATGACTTCCTCATCGAAATGAGAGGCACGCTGCAGGACATGAAGGACCATTTATCTGAATCTCAGGATCAGCGGACAAATGAAGATCTGATGCACCTGCTTATAAGGTAGGTGATAGCATGTGGCTCAATACTTCAAACCTTAAAAGATTGCCCCTCTCAAAAGCTCACCGAGAGATGGCTTGGACCTTACACAATCATATCTATTCATGGAAATATGGTGAAATTGAAATTACCTGATAGAACGAAGATTCACCCAGTTGTGAACGTCTCAAGGGTAAAGCCATACAAAGAGAAGTTATTGGGACAGAATTCTGATAAACCTGGCCTGGTACTGGTTACTGAAGATGGACAAGAAGAGTTTGAGGTAGACTTCATTTTAGATTCCCACTTGATGCATGGGAAACTCGAATTCTTATGAATACTATATTATTCCTTATGATCACATGACCAGTCATGAGACACGCAACTGCTTTTACTTTTGTCATGTGACTTTCCCTATGACATCATACCTTTTGTTCTCCTCATGCCCTATGTATGTACACTCTAGTTCATTCTAGTTCAATCTATATGACTTGACATGTTCTTCTATGTTTAATCACATTCTTTCTCACTCCACTATGATATCATACTTTCCATTTCTATCTAGTAAGTAGTATAGCCTCCTCGTCTGCAGCTTGGTCTGTGCACATCTACATAAACCTATATAAGCTGCAATATAGCAACCAAGGAACTCCAGTTTAGTTCACTTGGGTCTTCTCCTATAGACCATGAGTTCAGGCTTCTCTCCTCTTTCTCTCTCAAGTATCGCTGCCTTGCAGACTGCTACTCTAAGTCTTTTATCTTTCTTGTTTGAGTGTTGTTCCTAAGACATCACTTTGTGAAGTGTCTGTGGTGCTTCAGAAAGAAAAACCTGTCCTTCCTCCTGAATTTGCAGAATTTGCTAATGTCTTTGACAAGAAAGAAACTGACCATATGCCCCCATCCTGTTGAGTTCATCAAGGAACACCTTGAGACCAGCAAGATTTCTCTCTCTCAGTTGCCACAAGCTTTCCTGTTTTTCTTCATTCCCAAGAAAAATGGATCCCTTTGCCCTTGCCAAGACTATCAATATCTGAACTCACAATCAAGAATGCCTACCCCCTCCCCTCAGTCTCCAACCTTGTCAACAAACTGAAAGGATCAAAGATCTTCACTAAGATGGACATCTGATGGGGATACAACAGCGTTCAGATCAAACCATCTGATTGATGGAAGGCTGCTTTCATCACCCATTTGGGCCTATTCGAACCAAATGTAATGTTCTTCAGTCTCTGCAACTCCCCCCAACCTTCCAGGCATTCATGAACCACGTCTTTGCTGACTTCATCATGGAAGGGTGGCTCATCATCTACATGGATGAAGTTGATTTCCTTGGATTGATCATCCGGGAGGGAGCAGTAAAGATGGATCCAATTAAGCTCAATGCCATCACTAAATGGCAGACCCCAACTTGTGTCAAACAAGTCTGCTTGTTCCTCGGCTTCTGTAATTTCTACCAATGACTCATCCCATCCTTCTCAACAATTGCAAAACCCCTCACCAACTTGACCCAAAAATCCTCAGCATGGGAATGGTCTACTAAATGTGAAACTGCCTTTGATGCCCACAACACCTCTATATGCAACACCCCATATTAACCATGCCCAATGTCGAAAAACCGTTCTTCATCATGACTGATGCCTCCCTGCATGCCACTGGTGGTGTCTTGATGCAAAAGGATGTCAATGGCAACCTCCATCCTTATGCATATCTCTCTGAAACCTTCTCCCCTGCAGAACAGAACTATGATATCTATGAACAAGAACTTCTCACTGTCACATGGGCCCTGACCCCCTGGAGACATTATCTCCAAGGAACTGCACATCCCATGATGGTCCTGACAGACCACAAGAATCTCACCTACTTCCACTCTCCTCAAAAACTGTCCCGGCGCCAAGCGTGCTGGATGCTCACCCTGTCTGACTATGATTTGGTGTTCCAACACACCCCTGGAACTCAAATGGCACCTGCTGACACATTGTCTTGCATTAACTGCCCCAACACCTCCTCCAAAACCAAGATGTCACCCTCCTTCCCAAGGGTCTCTTTATGAATACCATTGACCTTGAACTGGTCAACAAGATTAAAGCTTCCACCGCTGATGACCTGTTGGTCCTGACCACCACTTGCGCTATGGAAATTGGAGAGTCCCTCTTCCCTCGCTCCTCTCCCTCTGACTGGGACAATGTGTCACATCCCAAAACTTCCCTAACCCATCTGGCCCAATTCTGAACCCCTATGATCAAATCCCGAATCCCGGGCCTCGGACTTTACCTTAAACAATTTCTCTTTCATCAGACATTCTGAACCCTGTACTTCCCGTCCCGGACTTTTCACATTCCCGTCCCGGACTTTTCACATTCCCGTCCCGGACTTTCTGCATTCCCGTCCTGGACTTTTGTATTCCTATCTCGGTTATCTCTTGACATATGTCACTTTCCTTTGACACTTCTTGACATCTACAGTTCCTAGCAATAATTCCCTTTCCCCTTGCCTTGCAATTATTGCGCCATTGCCTTCAGTCATTATTCTCCCATTCTGATGCCATTCTGACTCATTCCTTATTTTCTTCCGTAAACCCAAAACTCTGAGTCGTCCAAGAAGTCAAAACCTACCTTTGGATATTCTGTAGTGGGAAGCCCAATGACTGGGCACGACTCCTACCCACTGTGTCAAGTCTGGGTTCAATCCCGGAATTCCCGGATAGTTCTGGAGCTCGTAGAAAGGCAGAGTTGGTTGGGAATTCCTGAGGGGGGTTGGAGGGGTAAGGAACTTCCACTTCAGCTTATGTGCTGCACCCCTGTACAAGTTCTGTTCCTCAATTTCAAGGCAGAGGGTCAAAAGACAATCCTAAGGTCAACTTAAGGACTGAAGTGGGTTTCAGAGTGAAGTGGAGACTTTGCAGGAGAGAACGGGATTTAGTTGATATTCAAACTAAGGAAATATCAGACAGTAAAAGCGGGTTTATATACTGAGGAGTCTGGAACACATAACACTGTTAAAGTATGTCAGATGGATTGGGGTTTCGGATTTCCGGAACACAGTAAGGGATGAATTGGAATGGCATCAGGATGGTGGAATAATAACTGAGGGCAATGGCGCAATAATTGTGAAGCAGGGGGAAAGGGAATTATTGATAGGAACTGTGAATGTCAAGAAATGTCAAAGGAGAGGAACATATGTCAAGAGATAGCTGAGATAGGAATACAAAAGTCCGGGATGGGAATGCAAAAGTCTGGGATGGGAATGTGAAAGTCCGGGATGGGAATGCAAAAGTCCGGGATGGGAATGTGAAAGTCTGGGACAGGAAATACAGGGTTTGGAATGTCCGATGAAGGAGAAATCTTCTAAGGTAAAGTTCAAGGCTCAGGATTTGGGATTTGAGCATAAGGGGCTGGAATTGGGTTGATGGGTTGGGAAAGTTTTGGGATGTGAGAGTATCCCCCTCTTAGGCATGAACACTTGAGTACCTGGATAGGAGTCCATAATGGGAAATAGAAGTATGGCGGGTTTGGCTGGGGGCATCGGAGTGGAAGGGAAAGGAGAGGGCAGATGGGGAGGAAGATCAGGGAGCAGATGGGGAGGATGGGAGAGGGGAGGTGGTATAGGACTTTCCCTTGGCCTCCCTGTATAATAATAGCATAGCTTCTTTGTGTTGACAAATTGTGAAATATGTTTCTGCCATCATCTAAGGGATTTAAGGGGTCTGGGATATGCAGAGTGGAAGTCTGAGACAAGTTCTGATGTGTGAGCAAGTTCAGTTGTGAGGATCCAGGAAGTTTCTTCATCAGTCCCTGCATAGCCCGCCCACTTTACCAGGTACAGGAGTTGGCAATTCCTGTGTCGCCAGTCGATTTTGGAGATTTCATATTGGGGTTCTCTGTCAACTTCGACTGGGGGAGGTGGGGGTTGGACCTGATTTGGGATTATGTTCGGAGTTGCAGGTTCCAACTGAGAGACGTGGAAGATGGGATGGACGGTGTGCATGGAGTCTGGGAGTTGGAGGGTGGAGGACAGGGGCCCGCCTTGAGTGATGATGGGATAGGGGCTGAGGTTCTTTTCCAAGAGTTTCTTGCAAGGGCAAGTGGAGTGGAAGTACTTTGCCTTGACGAACACTCGGTCTCCAATCCAGAAGTCCAGTGCAGGGAGTCGTCAGGAATCCACAGGTCCTTGGTAGCATTGTTGAGCATGGGCCATGTCCATGTGTAGGAATTCGTGGAGTTCCTGTAAGTCGACTGCATATTCCCAAGCCCAGGAGGAGGTCAGATCCCTCTCAGGGTAGACTGAGACATTGGGATGATAGCCTTTGTTAGCAAAGAACAGGGATACTCCTGTAGTAGTGCTAGGGACATTGTTGTACACGAATTCCATGAGGGGTAGGAGTTCCGACCAGTTGTCCTGTTGGTAGTTGCAGTAGATTTGGAGGTACTGCTTGAGGGTCTGGTTTGCTTGTTCCGTCTGCCCATCACCTTCAGGATGATATCCTGAAGTGAAGTAAAGTCAGATATTGAGGGCTTTCCCGAGGGAACAGAAGCAGTGGGAGACGAACTCGGAACCCAGATCGGAAGTGATGTGGGAGGGAACTCCATGCTTGGAAAACATGTGAAGAAGGAATAACTTCGCAAGGCTCAGAGAGTTGATAGTGTTGTGAGTGGGAATGAATATGGATTGCTTGGAAAGGCAGTCGATGACTACAAGGATTGTGGTGTATCCACTGGGGGAGGGGGGTTGTTTGATGCAATCCATGGAAATGGAATTCCAGGGTTTTTGGGGATTGGAAGCTGCTTGAGCATTCTGTAGGGGCGGTGTCTAGCAGTTTTAGCTTGGGCACAGGAACTGACATAGTTTTGACAAAGGTGCAGAGTCCTGGCCAAGTATATTCCCAACAGACGAGCTCTAATGTCCTGTTTTATCTGGACAGGGGGTGGTGATGCTTGTATCAGAGGATGCAAAGACAGTCGTACTTAGCTTCTGTCACATCCCAAAACTTTCCTAACCCATCTGGCCCAATTCCAGCCCCCTATGACCAAATCCCAAATCCCAAGCCTGGGATGTGACCTTAGAAGATTTCTCCTTCATCGGATATTCCAAACCCCATATTTCCCATCCTGGACTTTTGTATTCCCGTCCTGGACTTTTGTATTCCTATCTTGGCTATCTCATGACATATGTCTCTTTCCTTTGACATTCCTTGACATCTGCAGTTCCTATTGATAATTCCCTTTCCCCCTGCTTCACAATTATTGCACCATTTCCCTCAGTTATTCCACCATTCTGATTCATCCCTTACTTTGTTCCAGAAACCTGAAACCCCAATTTGTTTGACATGCTTTAACAGCTTTATATCTTCCGGACTCTTCAGTATATCAACCCGCCTGTACTCTCTGATATTTCCTTAGTTCGAATATCAACTAAATTCTGTTCTATCCTGTGAAGCCTCCACTTCACTCTGAAACCTCCTTCAGTCCTTAAGTTGATCTTAGAATTGCCTTCCGACCCTCTGCCTTGAAATTGAGGAACAGAACTCATACAGGGGCACAGCACATAAGCTGAAGTGGAAGTTCCTTGCCCCTCCAACCCCCCTCAGGGATTCCCAACCAACTCTGCTGTTCCACGCACTCCGGACTATCTGGGAAAACCAGGATTGAACCTGGAATTGACAGCTTCCAGGACAAAGATGTGATTGTTGAGTGTCAGGAAACCTTTGGGGTTGATGGCCCACCGGGTGTCCGATGAGTCTGAGAGTTGGGGGGAAGCTATGGGGTTGGAGGACAGGGATTCTTGGATGTCCTTGTGAATGTCTTAAATGTCAAGCAGGAATCAGGCCTGGAGGACCGGGGCTAGTAGGATAGTGGCTCATAGGGATGAGGCAAGCTGCTCCCAAGTGAACACTGGGTGGAGGTTATGGGCTTGATGTGAGCATAGTCCTTATCCCCATCTGTGGGGTAGATGTCCCAGTGTCTAGTGAGGGAATCGGGCTTAGCTCCTAAGTGTCTGGGATGGAAGTGGGTGACAAGGTTGAACTGGGATAGAAATTCTAACCAGCAGGCTTGCCGGCGGGTCAGGACTTTGGAGGTGGAGAAATACTCCAAATTTCTGTGGTCAGTGACAATGTCAATATGGGTGCCAGAACCTTTGAGGTAATGATGCCAATGCCGGAAGGCTTCATGGATAGTGAGGAGTTCCTTGTCATGGGTGTCATAGTTGAGTTCCAGGGCTGTCAGGGGACAAGAGTAGAATGTGATGGGGCAGAATTCCTTGTCCGGACAATGGATGGAGAGGATTCCTGTGATAGCATAGTCCGAAGCATTAGTCTTGACTGTGATAGGACAGTCTGGAATCCAGTGAGTAAGGATAGGGGCTCGGGTGAAGGCGTCTTTGACCTGGGTGAAGGCAGAGTGGCAGGAATTGTCAAAGTTCCAGGGGGCATTTTTCCAAGTGAGTTGGGTAAGCGGGACAACAATATCAGAGTAGTTGAAGATGAATCAACGATAGAAATTGGCAAACCCAAGGAAGGACTGAATGTCCTTGACCTTCCAGGGTTTGGGTCAATCCTGGACCACTTGGACTTTTTCCAGGGACATAGTCAATCCCTGGGGGGAGAGATGGTAGCCCAGGTATTTGATGGAGTCCAAGCACCACTCACATTTGTCTGGTTTGGTGTAAAGTCTGTGCTTTCGGAGATGTTTCAGGACTTCCTGGACATGTTCCTTGTGAGAAGCCATGTCATTGGAATAAATGAGGATATCAAGGTAGACCACGACGCAGACATACTAAAGTGGGCACAGTAAAAAGCTTGCGCATTTGACAACCTCAATCGGCTATAAAGTACTTGGTCACCATTAAATGCTCCAACCAACTTTGATCCCAGCAACTCCTTCAGCCTCTGAGGCATATATGTACACACCAGCACCATCAGGGTACCATCCAGATTGCGGATATCCAATGCCCTTTGGTGAATATCAGCACCATTGTCACACACTGCACTAGTCCAACAAGATTCACTCACCTGCTGCCTTTGTCAATTACAGACATAGGTACCCTTAGATATGTGGTATCAGATGTGTGCACCGTGTTGGGATAGAACATCTGGAGCTGTGGATGTATGAGATGTCAGGATTATGAACAAAGACGCTCATACAAACTCATTTGGAGTCTCAAGTCTGCAAAATCAACTACCACTGGTGCAACCTCAGCCAATACTCGGTGACTATCAGTCCATGCCACATTCTCATTTCTATCACTGCTGCAAATAAACTTGGCATTCAAGGGGTGGAGGCAATCAAAAGAAGTGTTGATGCTGCAGGCACATGGAAGTTCAATGTCAGGAAAGGGTGAGTCAGATAAAGCATGGTCAACATCGTTTGGAGGTGTAGATATGCCATTGAGATAGGCATTGACTAGCATTGACAAGGTTAATGCCGAGTTGTTCTCTTCCACCCCGAACACATTGTCAAAGAAGATTGGCTCTTTGCAATGCTTCCAAAAGTTTGATCGTCTTCTGGGACAGATGAGGTTACTGTGGAAAATTGTGTTGCAAGAAATGAAGCGCCAGGACACAAATTACTGTACAACCACTTACTTAGACCTGAGGCATTTGAATATTATCAGAGTCCTTCAAGCATGTACAATCAAGCATGACACTGTTTCCAAGAGTCACAGTGAATGGAATTATTGCTCGTAGTTTCGCAATGGTGGGGATGATGGAAGAGGTGATTAATTTCCGAAGCTCTACGTTGAGTTCACATCGTCAAAGATGAACAGTCTGTGCTGTGCACTGAGCTCACCTGTAGTGACATAAGATGGATCCCTCAACATCTTTCTGAGGTCCCAAGCAACTTTGCATGGCGCCTTTGCAATGGCACTCTTGAGGTTCATTCCTGCCACCAGTAACAGTATATAGATGGATCCTCCCCCCACTAGATAGAAATACTTGGTGCCCAATGTAATCCAGTTTGTAAATGTTCTCAGTTTCGGGGCTTTCTCTAGGTGCTGGATCTCCTTGGAATATATTTGACGATGAGACTTGATGTCTGGCAAGCTTCCATCAAGCTGATGTGATATGTGATACATGTTAGCATTTGTCGAATAACACAGGATGGAAGAGATCATACCTTTGACATTTGAATGCCGGCTGTATAAATGATATCAGTTTATCCGCAATCGCACCACATCTGAAGACAATAGATTCAATATTTTCATCCCCAAGGAGCCTTCTGTTGTTGCCACATAGCATTTGTTGGATTAAGTCTGCCCAAGAACCGGGGTTATGAGTGGTTGAGTTGAAGGTAGACACTGCAAGAGCAGAAACTAGTGAACATGCAGAGCAATTGGAAGCAGAAGCCAGTGTTCTCACGGCTTTCCATTGCCGGCAGGCTCAGAGAGATCTTCCATTTCAAGGGCATGGAGGCCGGTTGCATAGCACTTGAACTGCCTCATGCATGAAAGAGCATGGCGGGGACAGAGACTGAGGAGTTAGCGGTAAGCTGGCTTCAACTGTCGCTTGCAGCAGGCATTCCCTAAGGCTCTGGATAATTTCTGTGGAATTAGGGAGGTTATTAAAGGAATTTAAAGTGTTTAAGAGTAGGCAAGCTTTGTTGAGAGAAAGGAAAAGTTGTATGCTGCCAGAAACATCCATCGCAATGAGTTTTGCAAAAAGGCTCAGCAAAAAAGGCGGGCAGTTGTGGTCAACGTTTCTCATGGTTCCCAATTGTTCCCGCCCTACATGGGCAACTCAGTTGATCACACAGTGCTGCTGCCCCCACCATTCTCTCACGTGATCGATACCTGAGATTTCGATTTTCAACTACCAAGTACGATTGGCCAGTCTAACTTTCCTAACAATCCTAATCTTAACTAAAATTAATGACCTGCAGACTCACCTCAGCTTCCCTTCCCACCTTGTTGCTTCCCACACACTTTGTTTATTCTTCCAGCCCTTGTCGGTTGTTGACTTGCTGAATCCTTTTGCCACCTATATTGTCATTAACAATTGCCAAAGGTAGGTCAAGACAACCTACTGTGTGAAAAGCTGTTGACTTCTCTTATCTAGTGGTTCAGGACAACACCTCCCCTACACTGCCTAATTTAAAGCCTGGTGTAACACCTTTGTCTCCTTCCTGCTGTGTTTCATTGGTAAGGTACAGATATAACATGAGTAAAATTGAAAAGAGAACAAGAATTGTCAGGAACATAATTTTACAGGGCTTTTGTTTGGGCGGTTCACTTGATTTAACTGCAACACATGAAGCCATCAATTCAATTCTGGCTAAAGACATGGTTTTCCATGACAAACACCTCACAGTTGCTCAGCTTGCTGTGCTTGGAAGGGACCTATAATACCCAACAGAAGAAGTGGAAGGATCCTCCCATCATCAACCACAAGCCTCCCACTGCACAAGAGAGTTCCCAGAGCAAACAGAGTGTTGCAACCTTTTTTGATCAGGTGAGTAGATTGGCTACCTAACAGCATGTCTTTGCAGCGAGAACTGACAAGATGTTGCAGATAATCAACTGCTCTCAATTATGTCTCCTTCGAATGCACCCTGTCAGAGACTCCCCTAAGAAGTGTTTCTGGGTTCACAATGGTAGCAGTCTTGTGGCAGGACGACGCAAACCTGACCTTGTCCTAACCCAGTTGAGCGCAGAGAAAACTCCTCCTGTGAAAGATTGGCTGGAGGTCGCCACCACCTGTGAGGTGAAGTACACAGACAGCCCAAATGTGGTGGAAACAGCAGAAAAACAACTAATCAACCATGCGTTCTTCCTGCTATCCTCCCAAATCAATTGTTCAGCAGTTCTTTCGATGTCCATGTGCAGCAAATCCATTCAACTATATGTCTTCTGCAGGAACATAAACTTCAAAACCAATTCCCTCAATATTGATGCAGATCCGCAAACACTTGTTCAACTCCTACTTTTGTTTGCTTTTGCCGGTCAACATTGGCTGGGATACAATCCCAGCATCTACTGCATTCCAGACACAAAAGACATGCACTTAAAGTACAAAGACATGTGGTATACAGTTACCACGGTACTTTTCTGTGCATGTGGTGTGCAGTGTTGAGGAACATGGATCCTGGTTTTAAAGGATGATCAGCAAAAATGATTCATCATCATCAAAGACTCCCATCATGCTTTGGACTCTGTGATGGATGGTGAGATTCACCAGTTGCTCATGGAAACAGGAAGAAAGGGTGCGGTGGACAACCAAGCTTTGGAGTCATTGGACATTGACAAAGCTGCAGGAGGAAGCATTCGGAGGAAGCACTTTGATTTCTGCTCCTGGAGTCCAACAACCCACAATGTTTCTCAACCCAACTGACTTGGCTCCATGTGACTCTACAACACCAGTCTCAACTTCTGTTGAGGAGCCAGGAGCTCCACAGCCTCCTCTGAGCATGCCGCCAGATTGGGATGGTTCTACTTACCTGTATGGTATCCCCATCTCAACTGGTGAGGAGGTAGTGGCTGCAGAGGGCATTGAGCAGGTTTTTATGAACTTAGCATCAGAACAACCAAGCTGTAAACATGTCTGCACCGCATTCAAGACATGTGTGGCTGGTATCACCTGGTTCTCTTGTGTACAAGAATTTCTCAATGCCATCATCGGTGCCATCTTAGGTATGACTGTTACACCTCCTACCAAAAATTTTCACTGAAGGTGTGAGTTATCTGCAGCTCATCAATCTGCATATGAGCAGAGAGGCATCCTCCATTGTGACATCAGTGACACCAATGTTTGGATTTGCATCAAAAAAGCTGTCCCGGAAGAGGCAGTGCCTGACTGGCCTGCTAATGCCCCTAGCGAGTGGTATCCCAGATGCCATGGGATGGCCGAAGACTGGGGTTTCACACAGGATAAGAACACCAAACCAACACCAGATACTGTGAGGTTTCTGACTGTAAGTTCATAGTATGCACTATATGTCTAATGTTACAGTTGGCTGATTCAAATATCAGGGCACATTCCCCTTTCAGGCATGCGAAATCATTGATGCGTATGACAAGGAGAAAGCACCGGATCCACCATGGTCTCAAATCCTTTTTTGGGTTGTCTGGTTGATATGTCTTAATGACAGTGGACCTTATGACCAGCGAGTTTTCTGGTATCCCCCGTTACCTGCCAATGCAGCAACCACTTCATCCAGTCACCATGTAAACCCTTCCTGTTCTTTGCAATGTCCAGAGTCTTCTACACCTCCACTCTCACACTCAGCTGAACAGGCAGCTGAAAGGGCTCGCCAGGAGGCCTTACCAGAATGGGCCAGACCTGGAAATCTTTCCTGCTCGTGTAGCATTGGATAGAAAGAACCTCGGCCTCAAGCTCTGGAACATCATGCCTTACTTCAGGAAACATGCTAGCATGGGGGATGGATTAGAGAGGCTACATGCGCTGTTCTCATGGAAGCACAAGGAAGACCCACCCTCTGATGTCACCTACAGCAAGATGCTTCAAATCCTTCTTGATATGCGAGATGGTATAGTTCCTGAACTGGATGGATGCCCATCTGATGATGTTCTCGAGCATGCTCGAGCATGATATAGTTGCCTACTGGCACATGGCTCTGTGGAAACTCCAGTACTCAGCCCTGGCAGTGGGCGAGTTGTCAGCTTGAAGCACAAAGTGTCTGCATTGGATGCTGAGGACTCCAGGCCCACCTCCACACAGAAACACTCCATTCAATTGGAGTGCTCGAAGGAAGTGGTGAGGGAACCTTCCTCTTCTAAAGGGCCGTCAAAAGCATTGTCATCCAGGCAACAAATGAAGACTCAGTCCCAGCCTTGATTTGTTTCCCTATATTGTTCGGTTTCCTATCTATTCATCAACTTCTTGATCAACCTTACACTGTAGCCTGGCCCTGGTCTGATGTAGGCTGTAGCTCTATGCAGATGTTTTTTTATTACCAACTGAATGTAGCATGTCGTTGTTGTTCCTCATGGCTGCCTTATTAAGTGTCCTTGGGTGATACAATGCACAGCCACATCAATTGATGACTCTCACTGAGTAGTTTGATGTGATTGTCTCTTATTCTCTCTCTCTTATTTTGCAAGTGCACTGATTCCTACCAATACAGACTGCCCTTCAATCATTGAATGTAGCAGAGGACCCCACCCTATGTCCAGTATGTCACAAACGTCTCAAGACTGCACAGGGGTTGCTGGCCCATCTCAGGACCACTAGAAGCTGCCAGTGGTACAAGAAAGTGAAACTGAAGGAGCTCACCATGCTTGGAGAGGTTGAACCTGATGATGAGTTAGAGGTGACATCAGCCAATATTCCTTTACCTCCAGGTCTCCAGGGTGACAAAGAAGACCCTACAGAAATGATGGAGGATTTACATGATCATCTCTACGACCTTGTGCCTTTGGATCCCCCTGAAGGCCAGGCAGATCCATCTAGCCCTCTTTTATGTGGACATATGGTGGAGGATGAAGGGAATGGAAGGGGGCAGGAGTAGTGATCAGAATGGATCAGACAGTACGGGAACATTGGAGGTGCATGTTTGAAGGTCTGGATGAGGATGAGGATGTGGAGATGGGAGAAGGAGACAATGTCAACAAATTTGCTCCATTTCCTTCTGAGCTGGATTGGAGGGTGGCTTGTTGGGCAGTGCAGGAGGGGATTGGTCACAAATTGTTTGATCGTTTGTTAGCGATACCTGGGGTAGGCAGTCTTATTTTATTTTATTTGTGTGATAGTATGCTCACAACAACACATAGGTTATTAACCAACTAGGACTCTCTTATCACAACATTTGTGGACTTCATCAAATAGTCGACAAAATCGCACCTTGAGCTACCTGGTTATCAAACCAGCTGTGGTTCAAGTGTGACCCAGATGACAAACATTTCCTCCATCATTGCAGCCCTCTAGAGGCTATTGAGACATTGCTTGGGAACCCAACTTATTCAAAGGATGTGGTGTATCGGCCAAAATGCATATTCACTGATGCAACAAAGAAGACTAGGATATATCATGAAATGTGGACCAGGAATTGGTGGTATGGCATTCAGGTATGAAGTTAAACTAACTATTACTTTGATGTTAACTGAATGAAGTTTAGAAATGTCTGCCCAAAGGTGCTGCACTGGCTCCAGTAATCATTGCCACCAACAAGACTCAATTGACATAGTTTTCAGGTGGCAAGGTAGCCTATCCTGTCTATCTAACTCTAGGGAACATCCCAAGAGCGATTCATCATAGACCCAGCCAGCACGCTTGCATGCTGATCACATTCCTTTCTGTCGGCAAAGAGATTGGCTGCAATCTCACAAAAAAAACAAAGATCCTCTTGTCTTCAAATCTTTCACAATTCCATGAGGCTTGTTTTGGAACCTCTCATTCAAGCAGGGAAGGAGGGGATGGAAGTAGTGGGAGGAGATGGAAAGGTTTGAAGAGTGCATCCCATGCTCGCATGCTACATCACAGATTACCCTGAACAGTGTCTTGTGACATGTGCCAAGTATGGTACTTGCCCCAAATGCCAAGCCACCAAACAACAGCTGGGGGATCAACAAATGGTGGAAAGACATACACAAAGGTCCATGACTGCTACCATCTCCAATGCTTGTCAACAAGCTACCTCTGCTAGCCAATTTCAACAACTCTGCAAGGAGGACTTGGTGTCAGGTGGAGTTCACCCACCTTTCTGGGAGGGCTTCCCATTCTGCAACATCCACATGGCTGTTACTTCAGATGTTCTCCATCAGCTTTACCAGGGAGTGGTGAAGCATCTGGTTTCTTGGTGTAGCAGCCTCATGGATGATGAAGAATCAGACAACAGAATCAAATCACTCCCTCACTGTTTCAGTGTGTGCCATTTCACTAAAGGCTGGTCTAAACTTTCCCAAATTTCTGGAAAGGAAAGAAAAGACATGGCACGTATACTGCTTGGTTGCCTAGTAGGAAAAGTACCAACCCAAGTAATCACTGCCTTTCGAGCCCTCCTGGACTTTGTTTATATCGCTCAGTGCCTGACTCAAAAAGACACCAGCCTCCAGTATATGGAAGATGCTTTAGATTTATTCCATCAGCACAAGGCCATCCTCACAGGTCCAGATCTTGACATTCACAAACACCTCAACATTCCCAAATTCCATTTGATGCTACACTATATGGAGTGCATTTGAAACTTTGGTACTACTGACAACTACAATACTGAAATGTTTGAGCGCTATCATATCAACATGTCCAAGGAGGGTTGGCACGCCTCTAACTTCAGGGATGAGGTGCCTCAGATGACACAATGGCTTAGCAGGCAGGAAAAGGTAGCTATGTTTGAGAGCTACCTTGAATGCTATTGATCAGAACACAACCAAAAAAGGAAGATGAAGACACCACAATGTTACCTACTGCTGCTGGGGTTGGCCTAGCCATCTCTCATCATCACTTCACAAACTATAACTAGTATTCAAAATAACCATGCCTGTCCATTCCTTTCATACCATCTCAAGCTTTACCTCAACTCTCTAATGCCTCCTGGAGAAACCATTCCTAGAGCTCAGATTGCACATGCTACTTTACCTTTTGACAGGTTGGATGTCTGGCATAGTTGCAAGTTTGCACTAGACATCCTGGGCAATGATGTTGATGGCTGGGAGGGAGCTGACGCTGTAAAAGAAAGCTAAGCCTGACAGCAGTGCAGGAGGCAAGGGGAGATTTGATGTGGTGGTGGTGGCTAATACTGACAACGCACAAACCACAGGCCTTGAAGGTATGATACTTTCAATCCAAATTTAGTATTGTTTCAAGTTACCAAAAGTTAAAATAGGAATGAAAATAAGGCAATTACGCCTTGGCTTCAGGCTTCCTACCAGAACCTCTTTATTGTCTTCCTCTCCAACCTCTTGGGCCAGGGATCCCTTGGCATATGTGGAGTGGTATCAAGTTTCTAGACAACCAGGCGAGCACCACAACATGTATCTGCTCACCAAACCTTCTTCATCCCCTCCATCCTCCACTAGTACATTCCCTACTGTGGTCCCTGGAAGTATAGTATATCTTAAAACTATACACCAATCTTGCCCATTAATGCCCAAAGATGGGACTGGGAATTCATGGCCTTCAAATTGGAACTCAAACAATGTTTTGGATCTCTGTAGCACCTTTTTACTAAATAATTGGTCTAGCAAATACTCCATATCAGACTCTATGGTAATTATAACTACTTTATTTCTATCATTTTTTGAAAAATAGTTATTATAGTACACTATAGCTACTTAAAGAGACACTGTGCCACTATGTGTACAAATAGATAGCTGTAGCCATTTATGGCAGATACCCTTTCTCCTGACGTCTGACCCCTCCTCACAGATTCCTGATCCCCTTATGCCTTTCCCTGCCGTAGGACCTTTCAGGAATTCAGGGATTGAACCCGGACTTGACAGTAGAGATCCTCCTCCAATTCTCTGTTGAGGTAAACAGTGGAGACATCCATTTGGTTGAGCTCCAAGTCATGTTTTGCAGCAAGTGCAATAAGGGTCCAGACAGAGTTCTGGTTTGCTACAGGGGCAAATACTTCCTGGTAGTTGATTTCCTTCCCTCTGAGGGAAACCCTGCACAACAATGCAGACTTTGTAGCACTCAACATTTCTGGTGTGGTCACACTTGATGTGGAAGACAAGTTTGGAGGTTATCGGAGTGATACCTTTTGGAATGGGGACAGTTTCATACACATGATTGGAATTGAGGTTTAGGAGGTCTTTCTCAACTGTGGACTTCTGGTGTTCAGTGTCAGGCAATGCATAGGCTTCCCAGATTGTCCCCAGAAGGGATGAATCAGGCTCGGAATTAGCTGCACATGCAAAGATGAAATCCTGCAGGGATTCTGTGGATTCTGTGAATGCTCCTGGGAATTCCGGAGTTTGTGGAGCTTCTGCTGTGGGTTCTGGTTGTTGTCCACCACGGTGTTGAGCCCTGCATGTGGCATCTTTGTTTACAGTCCATTGATAGTCTATATTCCAGTCAGCTTGTTGGCATTGCCAGTTGCTTCTCTGGAATCTGGCAACAATCAGGGCTGGCACAGGTCATGGAGATTGGGGGTGGATAGGAGCTTGAGCTGGGGCAGGTGGTGGATTCATGTGGAGTTGCTGAAAGTGGTGTGTGAGGTTGTCAACAGTGGGACTTGGTGGTTGTTGTTCCTCCAGGGCACCTGGAGGTGCATTTTTGCTCCCACTGTTCCGCACAAGTCCGGAGTTTTGGGTTCTGGGTTCTCCTCTTCCACATCCTGATACTCCGCTTTGTGTTGCCTCTGAAATAGTCCCTCCCACTGTCCCTCAACAGTGGGGACATCCCAAAACTTTCCCTACCCATATGATACATTTCTGACCCCTTATGATCAAATCCTGAACCCTGGACTTTACCTTAGATTTTCACCTTGACCGAGTATCCTGAATCCTGTATTCCCCATCCCGGACTCTTGTACTCCTATCTTGGCTATCTCTTGACCTATGTTCCTTTCCTTTGATTTCCCTTGACACTTATAGTTCCTATCAATAATTCCCTTCCCCCCTTGCTTCGCAATCATTGTGCCACCATCCTTAGTTATCATTCCATCATTTTGATTCATCTCTTACTATACTCCAGAAACCTAAACCCCTGACTCGTCCAACACTTTAACAGTTTTATATCTTCTGGACTCCTCAGTATATAAACCCACCTGTACTCTGTGATATTTCCTTAGTTCAAATATTGACAAATCCTGTTCTATCCTCAAAGTCCTGACTTCACTCTGACAATCTTCTCTGCAGTCCTTAAGTTGAGCTTAGGATTATCCTCTAAAACCTCTGCCTCAAAATCAAGGGATAGAACTCATACAGGGGCACAGCACATAAGCTGAAGCCAAAGTCCCTCATCCCTCCAGCCCCCTTGATGGATTCCCAATGCCCTATGTGCTTCCGCCCCATAGGACTTTCAGGAACTCTGGGATTGAACCTGGACTTGACAAGCTTGCAGGCTTGTTGGCCATAAGTGTAACCAATCATAATGCACTTCCATCTGTGTGAGCAGAATTTTCCTCCGTGTTGTTCCTTTGCTATGTGAGCATAGGCGGGGCAACCAAAGGGGTGGGAAATTGTAGGATCAACACGTCAGCAGAATAGTGTTTGATAGGGGTTTTCTCTGTGGAGTGCAGATGTCAGACTTCATTTGGTGATGTAGGTGGCTGTAGCCATGGCATCTGCCCAGAAGAACTTTGGGAGTCAGGACTCCTCCAGCATGGCATTTGCAAGGAGGGTTAGTGTCTGGTTCATCTGCTCTGCTAACCTGTTTTATTCTGGAGTGTATGGAGTGGAGGTCTTGTGTAGAGTTCTGTGTTTTTGGAGTTGCTCTTGGAAGGTGTCAAGTCCGGGTTCAATCCCGGAATCCCTGGATAGTCTGGAGTGTGCAGAAGGGCGGAGTTTGGCAGGAATCCCTGAGGGGGGTCGGAGTTGTAAGGAACTTCAGCTTCAGCTTATGTGCTGTGCCCCTGTACGAGTTCTGTTCATTGAATTCAGAGCAGAGGGTCAGAGATCAATCCTAAGGTCAATTTAAGGACTGAGGAGGTTCAGAGTGAAGGGGATCAGGAAAGAATGGGATTTAGTTGATATTTGAACTAAGGAAATATCAGAGAGTACAAGCGGGTTTATATACTGAAGAGTCCGGAAGATATAAAGATGTTAAAGTATGTCAGATGAATCGAAGTTTCGGGTTTCTGGAAGAAAATAAGGAATGAGTTGGAATGGCGTCAGAATGGGAGAATAATGACTGAAGTCAATGGCGCAATAATTGCAAGGCAAGGGGAAAGGGAATTATTGCTAGAGTCAGGCTTAGCTCCTAAGCGGATGACGAGGTTGAACTGGCATAGGAATTCTGATCAGCGGGCTTGCCAGCGGGTCAGGACTTTGGAGGTGGAGAAATATTCCAGATTTTTGTGGTTGGTAACAACGTCGATAGGAGTGCCGGAACCTTCAAGATAATGACGCCAATGCCGGAAAGCTTTGTGGATAGCCAGGAGTTCCTTATCATGGGTGTCGTAGTTGAGTTCCAGGGCTGTCAGGGTACGGGAGTAGAATGCGATGGGGCAGAATTCCTCGCCCAGACACCGGATCAAGAGGATTCCCGTGATATGTCACATCCCGAAACTTCCCTAACCCATCCAGCCCAATTCCGAACCCCTATGACCAAATCCCAAATCCCGGCCCTTGGACTTTACCTTAGATGATTTCTCTTTCATTGGACATTCCAAACCCCGCACTTCCCGTCCCGAACTTTCTGCATTCCCGTCTCAGACTTTCGTATTCCTATCTCGGCTATCTCTTGACATATGTCACTTTCCTTTGACACTTCTTGACATTTACAGGTCCTATCGATAATCCCCTTCCCCCTTGCCTCGCAATTATTGCGCCATTGCCTTCAGTCATTATTCTCCCATTCTGATGCCATTCCAATTCATTCCTTCCTTTCTTCCGGAAACCCAAAACTCTGATTTGTCCGACATACTTTAACATCTTTATATCTTCCGGAC
>MU127421.1:1185268-1209570 GCA_014904945.1 Gyrodon lividus
GTCGAGCCCGACCTCCTCCAGATGGACAATCCAGACTTTTGTCTGGACTGGACGGACAATTATTGGGAATTTGTCCTCAAGCTCCAGACCAACTTTGGCCCCCACAACCTTGTCGGTGATGCCGAACACCAACTCGACCACCTATCCATGAAAGACTCCCAACACATCAATAAATACATGGTAGAATTCAAATGCCTAGCCTCCCAGGTCTAGGGTTACGGTGAGGGAGCCCTCTGACATCACTTCTACAATGGACTTCCAGATTGCATCAAAGACAAGCTTTCCCGCATCAGAAAACCGCACTCCCCAGGAGAACTCCAGACTCTCTCCCAGACTATTGATGGGAGATATTGGGAATGCAAGTCCAAAGTCGCTCGCCAAATCCAACCCTCCGGATACCAGTCCTCCACTTCCAAAAGTAGTCCCACCACTTCATCTCCGAAACCCGCCACTCTGTCCAACACTTCCACATCCTCGTCGGCAAAGTCCTCTGCCCCTAAACCCACATCCAACCTCTCCAGTAAACTTGGGAAGGATGGACGCCTCACCTGCAAGGAACACAAATGCCGCTTTGACCTCAAGCTGTGCATGTTCTGCAGAGCCGCCAGACATGTAGCTAAAAACTGTCAGAAGTCCACTTCCCGCGCATCCAAAGCCCACGCAGCCAAGACCTCCCCTGCTCCAGATGCCAAACTGGAGGCCTCTACCCCTGAGGCAAAAAATTAGGGTGTAGCTTTCCAGACTCTGCACGAGAAGGAGGCTGCATTGAATCCAACCGTGCACCTACAGAGACCCATCTCAACGCGTCTGCTCTTTATGACCCCAAGGCCCTTATGCCTCTTGTTTCTCTTTCTGACTTTTCCAAGATTTCCGCTTTTCCCGCTTTGTTAGATTGTGGTTCTACTGATTGTTTCATTGATAGTACTTTCATTGACAAGCACCATTTTCCGACATATTCTGTTCCTCCTATCTCTTTGAAACTTTTTGATGGTACTTTCAATTCTACAATTACCCGTGCTGTTGACCTTTCTGTTCGTTTCCCTTCTGGTTTTGTCACCTCCGATACATTTTATGTTACTCTGTTGGATTCATCTTGCTCCCTTGTTCTAGGACAGAACTGGCTCACCTGCTACAATCCATTGATTGACTGGGTACTGGGCAGTATTATTTTCCGAATGCTGGCTCAAGACTTGCCAATGCCCCCAATGTCACCTCCGGAGATTCCGGACCCTGGTCCCCCATCTCACTCTGACACTCCCGACAAGCCGCCTCGCGAAGCTCCTCGCATCTCGTTTGTCAATGCTGCTGCCTTTGTGCGTGTGTGCAAACTCAATGGTTCCAAGCAGTTCAGCATTCACCTCCGTCCCAAGGACTCCAAACGCCGTTCCATATCCTGGAACTCCAGATTTTCGGAAACCCCCAAAGAAGTCGATCTTTCCTCCGTCCCTCCCAACTATCACAATTTCCCCGATGTCTTCAGTAAGCGCAAGGCTGATACCCTTCTGCCCCACAGGGAATTCGATCTCAAGATTGACTTAGAGGAAGGTGCTTCCCCTCCTCTTGGGACTGTCTACCTGGTTTCCGCTATAGAACTCAAGTCCCTCCAGGAATTCATAGACAAACACCTCAACTATGGCTTCATCCGCCAGTCCAAATCCACCCATGGTGCTCCTGTCCTCTTTGTCTGCAAGAAGGACGGATCCCTCCGCCTCTGTGTTGATTTCCGAGGACTCAACAAAGTCACGAAAAAAGACCGCTATCCCTTACCCCTGATCTCTGACCTCCTCGATTCCCCTAGCTGCACCAATGTATACACGAGGATTGACCTCCGCCATGCATACCACCTTGTCTGCATCGCTCCCGGGGATGAATGGAAAACTGCCTTCTGGACTCACTATGGCTTGTATGAGTGGCTGGTGATGTCCTTCAGGCTCACCAATGCCCCTGCAGCTTTTCAGCAGTTCATCAATAGTGTCTTCACAGACCTCCTAGATGTCTGCGCCGTGGTCTACCTTGACGACATCCTCCTCTATTCCAACGACATGGCTTCTCACAAAGAACATGTCCGGGAAGTCCTCCAGTGTCTCCAGAAACACGGACTTGATGCCAAACCAGAGAAATGTGAGTGGCACTTGGACTCCGTCGAATACCTGGGCTATCGTCTCTCTCCCCAGGGACTGACCATGTTCCCGGAGAAAGTCCAGGCAGTCCGAGATTGGCCCAAACCCCAGAAAGTCAAGGACATTCAGTCCTTCCTCGGTTTTGCCAACTTCTACCATCGTTTCATCTTCAACTACTCCGATATTGTTGTTCCACTCACCCGACTCACTCGGAAAAACACCCCCTGGAACTTCAACAATTCCTGCTGCTCAGCCTTCACCCAACTCAAAGATGCCTTCACCCGAGCCCCTATCCTTACTCACTGGATTCCGGACTGTCCTATCATGGTTGAAACCAACGCTTCGGACTACGCTATCGTGGGAATCCTCTCAATCCGGTGTCCAGACGAGGAATTCTGCCCCGTCGTGTTCTACCCCCACACCCTGACAGCCCCGAAACTCAACTACAACACTCATGATAAGGAGCTCCCGAAGGTTTCCTGATGCTCGACAATCGCATCTTTATCTTTGTCCCGGAAGCTAAGGACCTCTGTCTTCACATTCTCCAATACAAGCACGACCACCCCCTATCCGGACATTTTGGGCAGAACAGGACATTGGAGCTTGTCCGCCGGGAAAACACCTGGCCAGGCCTCCACACCTGTGTCAAGGACTATGTCAGTTCCTGCACTTCCTGCGCCCGAGCTAAAACTCCGAGACACCGCCCCTATGGAATGCTCAAACAACTTCCAATGCCCGAAAAGCCCTGGAATTCCATTTCCATGGACTTCATCGAGCAACTCCCGTCTTCTGGCGGATATACCACAATCCTCGTAGTCATCGACTGCCTTTCCAAACAATCCATATTCATTCCCACTCACAACACTATCAACTCTCCAAGCCTCGCAAAACTTTTCCTACTCCACGTGTTTTCCAAGCATGGAGTTCCCTCCCATATCACCTCCATCCGGGGATCCGAGTTTGTCTCCCACTTCTTCCATTCCCTCAGGAAAGCCCTCGACATCCGACTTCACTTCACTTCGGGATATCATCCCGAAGGTGACAGGCAAACAGAACGGGCGGACCAGACCCTCAAGCAGTATCTCCGAATCTACTGCAACTACCAACAGGACAATTGGTCGGAATTCGCTTACAATAATGCCCCTAGCGCTACCACAGGAGTATCCCTGTTCTTCGCTAACAAAGGCTACCACCCTAACGTCTTGGTCTACCCCAAAAGGGATCTGACCTCATCCCGCGCCCGCGAATATGCAGTCAACCTACAGGAACTCCATGAAGTCCTACGCACGGAAATGGCCCGCGCTCAGCAATGCTACCAAGGACCCGCGGACTCCCAACGACTTCCGGATTGGAGACCAAGCGTTTGTCAAGGTGAAGTACTTCTTTTCCACTCACCCTTCCAAGAAACTCTCGGAAAAGAACCTCGGCCCCTATCCCATCATCGCCCAAGCCAGACCCCTGTCCTTCACCCTCTGACTCCCAGACTCCATGCACACTGTCCATCCTGTCTTCTATGTCTCTCAGTTGGAACCCGCAACTCCGAACACCATCACGAATCGGGTCCAACCCCCTCCTCCCCCAGTCAAAGTTGATGGAGAACCTGA
Organism: Gyrodon lividus; assembly: GCA_014904945.1. Taxonomy (NCBI): domain Eukaryota; kingdom Fungi; phylum Basidiomycota; class Agaricomycetes; order Boletales; family Gyrodontaceae; genus Gyrodon; species Gyrodon lividus. Next base: position 1,188,993 of record MU127421.1, read on the forward strand.
ATATGAAATCTCCGAAATCCTAGACTCCAAAATCAACCATCGACCCAGGAATTGCCAACTCCTGTACCTGGTAAGGTGGGTGGGTTACGAAGAGACTGATGAAGAAACTTCCTGGATCCTAGCGACCGAGCTCACTCATGCATTGGAACTTGTCTTGGACTTTCACTCTGCATATCCCGGAAAGTCTGGACCCCTTAATTCACTCGGATGAGGGCAGAAACACAATTTTTGATTCGCCAAAAAAACAAAACTACACTAATTATACATAAGGAGACTGATGGGAGACACTAAACTAGCTCCCCAGCTCCATCTTCCTCACCCCCCTCCTCACCCTCATCCTCCTCCTCCTCATCCCCATCCTCCGCATCTGTCCCCTGACCTTCATCAGATCGATCCCCGCTTTTCAAACTCTGCTATACTTCTATTTCCTCTCATGGACTCCTATCCAGGCACTCAAGGGTTCGTACCTAAGAGGGGGATACTGTTACATCCCAAAACTTCCCTAACCCATCCGGCCCAATTCTGAACCCCTATGACCAAATCCCGAATCCCGGCCCTTGGACTTTACCTTAGACAATTTATCTTTCATCAGACATTCTGAACCCCGTACTTCCCATCCCGGACTTTCCGCATTCCTGTCCCAGACTTTCTGCATTCCCATCCTGGACTTTCCATATTCCCGTCCCGGACTTTCGTATTCCTATCTTGGCTATCTCTTGACATATGTCACTTTCCTTTGACACTTCTTGACATTTACAGTTCCTATTGATACTCCCCTTCCCCCTTGCCTCGCAATTATTGCGCCATTGCCTTCAGTCATTATCCTCCCATTCTGACGCCATTCTGATTCATTCCTTCCTTTCTTCCGGAAACCCAAAACTCTGATTTGTCCGACATACTTTAACATCTTTATATCTTCCGGACTCTTCAGTATATAAACCCGCGTGTACTCTCTGATATTTCCTTAGTTTAAATATCAACTAAATCCTGTTCTTTCCTGATCCCCTCTGAACTTCCTCAGTCCTTAAGTTGATCTTAGGATTGATCTCCATCTCTGACCCTCCACTGCGAAATCAAGGAACAGAACTCGTACAGGGGTGCAGCACATAAACTGTAGCCAAAGTTCCTTACCACTCCAACCCCCCTCAGGAATTCCCACCAAACCCTGCTTTCTCCACACTCTGGACAATTCCGGGAATGAACCTGGACTTTACACGATAGCATAGTCCAAAGCGTCGGTTTCGACCGTGATAGGACAGTCCGGAATCCAGCGAGTAAGGATAGGGGCTCGGGTGAAGGCAGAGTGGCAGGAATCGTCGAAGTTCCACAGGGTGGTTTTCCGAGTGAGTTGGGTGAGCGGAACAACAATGTTGGAGTATTTGAAGATGAAACGATGATAGAAGTTGGCGAACCCGAGGAAGGACTGAATGTCCTTGACTTTCCGGGGTTCTGGCCAATCTCGGACTGCCTGGACTTTCTCCGGGAACATGGTCAGTCCCTGGGGAGAGAGACGATAGCCCAGGTATTCGACGGAGTCCAAGTGCCACTCACATTTCTCTGGTTTGGCATCAAGTCCGTGTTTCTGGAGACACTGGAGGACTTCCCGGACATGTTCTTTGTGAGAAGCCATGTCGTTGGAATAGAGGAGGATGTCGTCAAGGTAGACCACGGCGCAGACATCTAGGAGGTCTGTGAAGACGCTATTGATGAACTGCTGAAAAGCTGCAGGGGCATTGGTGAGCCCGAAGGACATCACCAGCCACTCATACAAGCCATAGTGAGTCCAGAAGGCAGTTTTCCATTCATCCCAGGGAGCGATGCGGACAAGGTGGTATGCATGGCGGAGGTCGATTTTTGTGTATACCTTGGTGCAGCTAGGGGAATTGAGGAGGTCGGAGATCAGGGGTAGGGGATAGCGGTCTTTTTTTGTGATTTTTTTGAGTCCTCGGAAATCAACACAGAGGTGGAGGGATCCATCCTTCTTGTGGACAAAGGAGCGCCATGGGCGGATTTGGACTGGCGGATGAAGCCGTAGTTTAGGTGTTCATCTATGAATTCCTGGAGGGACTCGAGTTCTGTAGCGGAAACCGGGTAAACTGTCCCGAGAGGAGGGGAAGCACCTTCCTCTAAGTCAATCTTGAGATCAAATTTCCTGTGGGGTGCAAGGGTATCAGCCTTGCGCTTACTGAAGACATTGGGGAAATGGTGATAGTCCGGAGTGACAGAGGACAGATCGGCTTCTTCGGGGGTTTCGGAAATCCCGGAGTCCCGGGATATGGAATGGAGTTTGGAGTCCTGGGGACGGAGGTGAATGCTGAACTGCTCGGAACCATCGAGTTTGCATGTGCACACAAAGGCGGCAGCATTTACAAACGAGATGCGAGGCAGCTTGTCAGGAGTGTCGGAGTGAGATAGGGGACCGGGGTCTGGAATCTCTGGAGGTGACATTGGGGGCATTGGCAAGTCTTGAGCCAGCATTCGGAAAGTAATACTGCCTAATACCCAGTCAATCGATGGATTGTAGTGGGTGAGCCAGTTGTGTCCTAGAACAAGGGAGCAAGATGAATCCAACAGAGTAACATAAAATGTATCGGAGGTGACAAAACCAGAAGGGAAACGAACAGAAAGGTCAACAGCACAGATAATTGTAGAATTGGAAGGACCATCAAAAAGTTTCAAAGAGATAGGAGGAATGGAATATGTCGGAAAATGGTGCTTGTCAATGAAAGTAGTATCAATGAAACAATCAGTAGAACCACAATCTAACAAAGCGGGAAAAGCGGAAATTTCGGAAAAGTCAGAAAGAGAAACAAGAGGCATAAGGGCCTTGGGATCATAAAGAGCGGACGCGTTGAGATGGGTCTCTGTAAGTGCACGGTGGGATTCAATGCAGCCTCCTTCCCATGCGGAGTCTGGAAGGCTGCGCCCTAATTTTTTGCCTCAGGGGTAGAGGCCTCCAGTTTGGCTTCCGGAGCAGGGGAGGTCTTTGCTGTGTGGGCTTTGGACGCGCAGGAAGTGGACTTCTGGCAATCCTTAGCCACATGTCCAGCGGCTCTGCAGAACATGCACAGCTTGAGGTCAAAGCGGTGTTTGCGTTTCTTGGAGGTGAGGTGTCCATCCTTCCCAAGTTTGCTGGTGAGGTCGGATGCGGGTTTCGGGATAGGGGCGGAGGACTTTGCTGACGAGGACACAGAAGTGTTGGATGGAGTGGCGGGTTTCACAGAAGTGGTGGTGGGAGTACTTTTGGAAGTGGAGGACTGCTTTCCAGAGGGTTGGATTTGGCGAGTGACTTTGGACTTGCGTTCCCAATATCTCCCATCAATAGTCTGGGAGAGAGTCCGGAGTTCTCCTAGGGAGCGCAGTTTTCTGATGCGGGAAAGCTCGTCTTTGATGTGATCCGGAAGTCTGTTGTAGAAGTGATGTCAGAGGGCTCCCTCGCCATAACCCCAGACCTGGGAGGCTAGGCAATTGAATTCCACCACATATTTGTTGATATGCTGGGAGTCTTTCATGGATAGGTGGTCGAGTTGGTGTTCGGCATCACCGACAGGGTTGTGGGGGCTGAAGTTGGTCTGGAGCTTGAGGACAAATTCCCAATAATTGTCCGTCCAGTCCAGACAAAAGTCTGGATTGTCCATCTGGAGGAGGTCGGGCTCGACCCATTTGAGGGCCATACCTTTTAGGTAAGACTGGGCGAAGGTGACTTTTGCGTGGTCAGTCCGGAATGTGTGGGGACAGTCCTGGAAGTTCAGGTTGCATTGGACCAGGAAGGCCCACAGCTTGTGCGGATCAGTCCTGTCAAAGGTACGAGTCTGGATAGTTCTAGACATGCGGATAAAGATGTGATGTTAGTGAACTTGTAGAGGTTTGAGTTCGAATATACTGTTAAGTCCGGGTTCAATCCCGGAATTCCCAGATAGTCCGGAGTACGCGGAAGGGCGGAGTTTGGCGGGAATGCCTGAGGGGGGTTGGAGTTGTAGGGAACTTCAGCTTCAGCTTATGTGCTGTGCCCCTGTACGAGTTCTGTTCCTTGATTTCGGAGCGGAGGGTCAGAGATCAATTCTAAGGTCAACTTAAGGACTGAGGAGGTTCAGAGTGAAGGGGATCAGGAAAGAACGGGATTTAGTTGATATTCGAACTAACGAAATATCAGAGAGTACAAGTGGGTTTATATACTGAAGAGTCCGGAAGATATAAAGATGTTAAAGTATGTCAGATGACTCGGAGTTTCGGGTTTCCGGAAGACAATAAGGAATGAGTCAGAATGGGAGAATAATGACTGAAGGCAATGGCACAATAATTGCAAGGCAAGGGGAAAGGGAATTATCACTAGGAACTGTTGATGTCAAGAAGTGTCAAAGGAAAGTGACATATGTCAAGAGATAACCGAGATAGGAATATGAAAGTCCAGGACGGGAATGCAAAAGTCCGGAACAGGAATGCAAAAGTCCGGGATGGGAATGCAAAAGTCCGGGACATGAAGTACGGGGTTCGGAATGTCCAATGAAAGAGAAATTGTCTGAGGTAAAGTCTGAGGCCTGGGATTCGGGATTTGATCATAGGGGTTCAGAATTGGGCCGGATGGGTTAAGGAAGTTTGGGGATGTGACAGAAGGCGTCATTGATGTATTCCCCTCCTTCATCACTCTGGACAGAACATGTCTGGACATCACATATGCAGTTGGAACACTCAGCCAGTTCAGTGTCACACCAAAGCAAATGCACTGGGAAGCAGCAAAATGCATATTCTGGTACATCCAAGCCACCAAGGACATGGAACTCCACTTTGATGGCTCTGAGGTATCTATGGACATGGACTTCCAGGGGTACTTCAACATAGGTTGGTCTCAGGATATGGACAACTCCTGCTCCACCTCTGGACTTCCTTTTCCTCAGTAACCACAGAGCTATCTCCTGGTTGAGCAAACAGCAGAGCATGGCTGCGCTCTCCACCACGGAGTTGGAGTACATCAGACTCAGTCTTACTGGACAACATCTTGTATGGCTTTGGAGCTTCTTTGAAGAAATCAGACATCCACAAAAGGGGCCAACTACCTTTCACTGTGACAACCAGGCCACTATTATCCTAAGCTGTGATCCTCAATTCTGGGCACACACTCCTTCTTGTGGCAACCTCCTAGCCACTTGCACTCAGTGCAGGGGTTCTTAGGTGCCAGGAAGTCACATACATAGTGCTGCCCTCCATAAACCTTTCCATCTCTGGTTTGCCCACTTGATGAGCTTCCCTTTGGTGCAGTGTTGCTAGACCAGCTGCTACCCTGGTTCCTGCTGAACCACAGATCATACAGTTCTTGGGCTCTGCCAATTACCCTGGCCACCTTTGCGACTATTGCTGTCCTCTTCCCAGTGAGGTACATTTGTTTAATGATCTTGGGGTTTGAGTTCCTTTCCAGAAGGAACACCCCATGTTTGTCCGACATTCCTGCCATCCTGAAGAGGGACAGAAACTTTGTTGTGTATTTGTCGACCCATGATGTTCCTTGAGTAAAATTCTGGAGTGGAGCCCATGCCCAGTCCTTTTCCATTTGGGGGTGGAAGACCCCTTCAATTGTGGCTTGTTGGGCCATCCATTCTGGCCAGTTGTTTGTGTCCAGACATTTGTGCATACGTGTTTCCACATCCCTACCAGCTATTGGCCCTTTCATGTGGCTCCAGACTACACACGCCATGTCTTGGTTTGTTTCTAGGCCATCCCAGTTGGCCTTCATCCAGACTTTCATCTTGGTCCACCATTTAGTGAACTACTTTGCCCTGTCTCCTTCATAGTGGCCAGGGTCTACCACAACTTTGAATCTTTTGGAGAATTTTCTCTCCATTGTGGATATTGCAGCCAGCTGCATGTTAAGCTGGGTCAGCTGGGCTTGGAGGATGGTGATGATGTCCTCCATCTGGGCCATCCTTTCTTTAGTTGACATCTTTGATTAAAATTTCTTTTTGAAGACACTTGACAGGTATTCAGATTTTTTCCCTTCACTTGATATCCCTAATCCCATATTTCCCATCCCAGACTTTCATATTCCTGTTCCAGACTTTTGCACTCCTATCTTGGCTATCTCTTGACATATGTTCCTTTCCTTTGACATCCCTTGACATTTACAATTCCTATCAATAATTCCTTTCCCCCTGCTTCACAATTATTGCACCATCATCCTCAGTTATTATTCCATCATTCTGACGCCATTCTGATTTGTCCCCTTACTGTACATCCGAAACCCTGACTCATCTAATATACTTTAACAGTTTGATATCTTCCAGACTCTTCAGTATATAAACCTGCCTGTACTCTGATATTTCCTTAGTTTAAATATTGACTAAATCCTGTTCTATCCTCTGAAGTCTTTGCTTCACTCTGAAACCCCTCTTAGTCCTTAAGTTGAACTTAGGATTGTCTTCTGAACCTCTGCTTTGAAATTAAGGGATAGAACTTATATAGGGGCACAGCACAAAAGCTGAAGCCAAAGTCTTCTGCCCCTCCAACCCCTCTCAGGGATTCCTGACCCCCTTTGCCTTTCTGCACGCTCTGTACTCTCTGGGAATTCTGGGATTGAACCTGGACTTGACAATGTCAAAGAAAAGGAACATATGTCAAGGGATAGCTGAGATAGGAGTATGAAAGTCTGGGACAGGAAATTTGGGATTTGGGATATTGGGATATGAGGTCAAGGTGAAGATCTTCTAAGGTGAAGTCTGTGGTTCAGGATTTGATCATAAGGGGTTGAAAGTGTATCATATGGGTAGGGAAAGTTTCAGGATGTGACAGGTTTATATATGCTGTCTGACAGTCAGTTACATAAAGGTGACATAATACAACAGTTACCAGATGTACATAATTATATTACAGCATGCTAGGGTCTAATATATGTAAGCAAAAGTCAAAAAACAGTCTGAATGAGTCATCATTTTGTAAACCTTATCCAAAAACCTTGATCCTCAAACCAATGGAAAGCCAATAGTAGGTACTGCATTTCACACACCTATTATTCAAGGTTAGGGTTAGGTGGTTCCAGAGAATATTGTGTTTAGTGAAAAGTTTCCAAACATCCAGATGGTTTTTTGAGCCACTGTATGACAGATGGTTGCACCAACTCGTTTTTGGCCCTGCCAGCTTGTTTTTGCTGCCCCTGACTTGTTTTTCACCCCCATTTGCCTGTTTTCTCCCCTGCTCATTTATGGTCATACCAACTTGTTTCCAGCCCTACCCATTTTTTGGCCCCACCTGCCCATTTTTGCTGCCACCCACTTGTTTTCATCCCTATTTGCCCATTTTTGGCCTCACCCACTCCTTTGTGGTTGCACTGACTTGTTTTCAGCCACACCTGCTTGTTTTTTCACTGCCATTGGCTTGCTTTTGCCCCCATTCACTCATTTTGGCCTCACCTACTCATTTATGGTCACTCTCACTTAATTTTGGCCTCACCTGTTTGTCTTTGGCCCCATTTTTGCTGCCACCCACTCATTTTCACATCCATTCACTCATTATTGGGCTCACTCACCCATTTATGGTTTCACCAACTCATTTTCAGCCCCACCCATTCATTTTTGGTCCCACCTGCTCATTCTCTAGTGTTGCCAGCTTGGCAAGCCATTGCAAGCCATTGACCATAGAAAGACTACAACATCATGTATCTTGCACATTTGGTTTCAGGGAGTGTAGGGGTACATTTTGGTGTCTGCAGTAAAGAGTTTACATTGCTCAAATGGTCATTGGCTCATGACAGCTTGTGAAGCCAGGCATCACTATTGTTTCACCCCCACCTGCTCATTTATGGTCCTACCAACTTGTTTTGGCCCTACCTGATCATTCTGATCCCTACCTGTCCATTTATGGTCCCACCTACTTGTTTTCAGCCCCGCCTGTTCATTTTTGTCCCTACCCATTCATCTATGGTCCTACCCACTTGTTTTCATCCCCACCTGCTTGAACATATAATGTTGTATTTATCATTATGTAGTTAGTAGTAGCCAACTATGATTATTCCTTCATGCCAGTGTGATAGCATTGCACAGCTCTGTCCAGCTCACCAGTTTTCTGACAAGTCTAGGACAGACTTTAGAGTACTTTCCAGCACTGTCTAGACTTGCCAGTTAGGTACCTTGCTAGGGGTGTTTGTCAGCCTGGGACACCCGTCCAGCCCCATCCAGTCCTGCCCAGCTGAGGGTTGGTTTGCTGATGTCTTCAGACCTTGACCCCATAGAACATGCCTGGGGTTGCCTCAAAAGGAAGCTTATAGAGCATGAACACCCTCCTAAAGGAGTAGAGGAATTGTGGGAGAGTGGTCAGGTGGAGTGGGAGAGGATTCCATCTGCAGAGTGTCAGAAGTTGATTGAAAACATGTCTAGGAGGGTTGAGGCAGTGATTAAGGCTTGCTTGTCTATAGTGATAGTTTGAGTCTTGATCATTCCTGGATCATGCTGTGAGAAATGGGCTGGGATTGATTGATGTTGGAGGAGCTTGCAAGACACTTAGCAGACTTGGCAAGACTTGTGAGAATTGATCAACAATTTATGCCTCTCAAATGTGACCTTAGCGAATCCTAGAAAGGCTTATCCTGAGAATCCACAAACAATGAATTTTACCAGTCCATCTATTGATGGCTTGCCTCATAGTACAGAGTGGTCACCAGTCTAGATGTGAGTTCATATAGGTTGGTAGCAGGTCTGGAGCGATGTAAGCCTGGTGACTCACAACATGACTTCATGTTCAACGTAGATATGCACCTTAAAGCTTAAGTGACCACCACCCTGCAAAAGTATAACCTCCTAGCTTACGTAATCTATGCTATTACTGGCTCCGTGCTTCGAGCTTAACGACGACCAACAAGACCACCGTATCAACTCAGAGGCAGACATCAAGCAAGACTTAAATTGATGTTGTTACAATGGTGTAACTTGCAGCCGTTTGGTCCGTCTAACCTGGCCGCCATTCGATTTGCGTCACCATGCAGGGTCCAGTCTGTCAAGATTTTCCCTACAGGCGCAAAACCGTTTGCGAATTGCCTAGACATCGTCGCGTAAGTTTGTCTGTTAATGTTATGGATGGTGCTGCTGATGCGACTCGTAGACGCACTGAGCCCGAAGCATTCTTCATGGACGTTTACTTCAACGCACACCCAATACCATCAACTTCTCAGGCCGATGCCAAACACAAACTCAAGGCCCCCAACGCGCTTATTCCAACTGTAATTGCATATTCTGGTGGACGGACTGAATTTGATATTGACATGGGTGCCGACGCACGTCTTTATTGCTACCCACCTTCAACTCGAGACTGACAACTCAGGCAGTTCGGAACACGGCTGATGATAGTACGTGGGGACTTTGAAAGCGTGTCTATGGCTATATACGGAGAGGTTGTGTCGCAAGCAGCTCCGGCTGTAACTTCGTACACTCCGGGATTGCTACATCTCCCAGATCCTGTCTCCATTTCACCTGCAATGGATCTCGCAAAGGCTTCCGATCCTACATACCTGGCAAGGCAACTACTGGCTCTGATACCAGACGCTCCCTCACTTAATCTCGTAATTCGGCTCATGTTCTGCTTGAAACCTCCAAACGACGACTGGGATCTTCCCGATTTTCCCCACCTTTATTCTGACTTGAGCGAGGAGGAGCTTGACATCGATCTAGATTCAGCATTCCGCTGCTTGAGTCGTCCAGTGGCTGATGACATCCCGGCCGAACCGCTGCAACGCTTTGCGGAGAAAGTTGCCGATGCTATCGGTCCAATGGTCCGCGGTGAACCTACCAGACCGATATACTTAACTGACTACGTCATGACAAGTAGGATGATACTCAGGCTTATCTAGTGGCCGGCATTCTATGTCGTTCGGCTTCGCAGCATCCCGACTTCGCCCAGGCTCTGATGGTAAGCGTCAGGTAAACAAGATTAAGTTCACCATATTGATACTGATTCTAGCAAGCCATTGACTTGGAAAACGTGTTCGACGCTTCTAACCTGGACGATGAGGACACGATATCAAGGTTGCTGGATGCATCAACTAATCCAGACATTGCAAGACTGCTCAATAGTGACTGGTTCGAGGGTATACTCCAATCGCTGAAGGCACTTCCTACAACCCAACGAGAGGTGAAGAAAGATGCACAAAGGCTTACAGCCCGTTTACGAGACTGGCAAAAGTTTGAAAGTGCCTTGTCTAGCCCAGACGGTAATTTCGTGGATGCTTGCCGGTTTTTAAAGGATGTAGGATCCGAAGAAAAATCTTTTGGTATTTGGCTGAGCTGCATGACAACCCATGAGGATCTCCTTGCGAATGTGCGGGATGGCCCACCGCCTGGTTACGGTTCACTTACGTCGTTACTGGACCCACCGTCAATGGCCATCTCCTATGGCGATTTCATCGGCTTTGTTAAAGCCTACATCGGCGTGGCGTCCGTTCTAGCGGTCTACGCCTGGTCGGATAGCCTTCCGAACGATAACTGCCGAGAACGGACGTTGGGAGTGTTGAGACTGTGGCAGGAAGTTCCAGGGTATCGTGAAGTATGTATTATGACACACACCTAAAGCCATCTGACCAAGACATCACAGATTGTCAACCATCTTCTGCTACTCCGCCAAATGACATTCCACCTAGGATGCATGACGACCGACAATGACCCGCCAGAGCAGTCGGGTATTCACGCGGAAAATATCATCCTTAACCTCGTTAACGAACCTCGATGTTATCTCAGTCCTCACTTCGTCAACTGCATACGATCGTGGCAGCCATTCTCGTTGACATACATCAGCGAGGAAGAGCGAATTTCGCTAGACAGAGCAGCAACGATAGCTGATGACGGGCTTCCTGGTGCGATAGACGAACTCGTCAGATCGGATTTCCCGCTAACGAACCTGGACCGGATACGCGGGTTGCGGGTTGCTGTTGCTGTGATCCTGCACGAGCTCGATGAAGACGAAGCTGGAGATCGGAATGTCCTTGAAGCGGGATGGAAGAAGACGGTACACGGGCTGATGTTCCGCAGCATTGATGTGGTGGCCTCAGTCAGCCAAGAGCTCGAGGGTCTGTGTTCTTTGAGCATGACACAGTCTCGGGAACGAGGAATCGTAGAACAGCTGTTGCTGCTTTCCGGCGAACTTTTGCGTCTAGTCGTCCGCCTTAAACCTCTTTCGGTAACTACCAATCGGTCTATGCGTAATGTGGTTACGGCCGTGGCAGACATCTTTGTTTGCGCCGACTTGGTTGTTTTGTCGCCATCTACCAGCCTGCCCACAGTCGTGGCAACCGGGAAGCGTATCCGACAGACTTGTGTAGATGTTCTTCGCGCACTCTCCGAATCTCGTGGGGTGGAGTCCCCAAAGCAAGGACCTGCGCTTTTCCTGCGGACACTATTCGAACGCGGACTCCGGCCTGGCAATATTGACCCAGCACATCGTGTTGTCCAAACATACACCCTCGTCGAGCGCCTTATGCCTGAAGGCAGTCCAGAGGCAGCGGAACCAAATTCAAAATGGGTATTGTCTGTCATACCCCTCATCCTTACCGATCTTGGAACATTCTTCCGTGCACTAGACGTCGACCGGAAACTCCACTTCATCGATAAGCTCGTTGCTATCGATAACGAAACCCTCAATATCGGAGAGTGGATGTTGACAGAGGAGCTGAAGCATATGGGCAACATTGCCCGGCTTCTTGGGGGCGGCATGCGAGATCCACATCACATCGTCACCCAGCACGAAGTGAACCTTTGCCTTCAGTTTATTGCGCAGCTCATGGATCCGTCTTCCATACACTCGAGTATGAGCGTAACCACAATCTGTACGATGCCCGAAGCAAGTCGTGCGCTTACGGATACCATTACTTCGATGTTGAGCGCTCGCTTGCATTCCAAATACCTCGCACACATTGCGCGAATCCTTGCGTTATCCACCACGGTAACCGACCCCTCGCTCAGGCTCGCGATCGCACTCGCACTCGTCCGCGGTGCCTCATTAACAGAGTTATCCATGCCCATAGGCCATACTTTCGAAAGTGCCCAGGCAGCGCTCTCCACTGTTAGTGGCCCAGACTTGGCTCTGGATCGGCTGCTGTGGGAGTTCGGTCATTGTCTCTCCGCGATCGCTGGGTCCGGTGATACCCTCGATTCCTTGGACGTCCAGAGCGTCGTTACAGCGCTCGCTTGGCTTTGTGACAAGCTCCCAGGTCCTTCTGACCTCCCCGGATTATCCTGGGACAAATGGGACAAACTCTGCGACATGTTTGAAAACGGGGTGCTTCCGGATATGTACGGGTCTCTGAAATCCATCAAGGGAAGACTAACACCACTCCCTGACTCATCGATACCGACAGCGTTAATCCCCGATGTGCTCTCCATTCCCGTGCACGCGCTCACGTCGTTGCTCCAGCCCCCCGCACCTGCACCTTCCACGCCAAAACGCAAGTCCCCGGGCCGAGACGTCCTAGGGCTCGTCGCGCTCTCGCCCCCGACAGCACTGCTCAGGTCCCCGGCAATTTCGGGGCTTTCAAAAACGTATACGAGGAATGACTTTAGGGAGCTCAGGCAGACGCCCTTGGCAAGGCAGAATACGAGTCGGCTACCGAGTTTGCATGTGGATGTGAGTTTCTTATATATATATACTTTTCCCCCCTCCTTTCCTTTTTACTGGGAGTGTATTTTGGGGATACAGCTAATCATGGGTAATTTTGTGGTAAATTTGAAAACAGGAATTCGAGTTTGGTGTTTCGTCTCCTCTCGTTCAGCCTGTTGCTGGTGCGCCATCGGACCCCATGGGAGCACAAGCGTTCGGCCTTGGCGCTCCGTTTAGTATGACGTAGAACGACGGCCGCCCATCATGATGCATCGTCAACCACCTCTTACTATCCGGTATGTATGCGGTACAGAAGAAAATATATATATGTAAGACCATGCCGGTGTACAAATAACGTATGAATGTGTCTCTTTGTACATGCTCTCCAACCCAACCTGACCCGTCTACTCATATTCATGCTGTGGGGAAAATAAAATATGAAACGCAAGCGTGAAAGAAGGGGGGAGATGAGACAGTCTAATACACCCGCCGTCGACGCACGGCGTCACCCGAATCACGAGGGCGAAGTAGAGGCGAAGGTGGAGGCGAGTCAGGATATTGCTGCTGATCAACGACAGACAAATCATCGCGCGACCGAAAATATTGATCAATATCCGACTGGTCGAACTCGGACGGGGGGACACGGGGCGGCGGGGACGTGGGCGGCGGTGGACGCGCGGGCTCTGGGGGCTTCGATGGCCCACCGAGCCGGTACGTCCGTTTGCGCTTGGCTTTGACGGGGCGGCGTTCGGGCGGCACGTGCATGCCTGGCGCATTGAGCGTCCGCGGGGGGACACTCCGGACGGTGAAGTGCTCCAGTGAGCGGGTGTATGGGGATAACGTGTGGTTCGAGTGGCTGAGCGTCGAGAGCTGGTGTATCGTGTTGTTGAGTGACGCGCGGAGGACGATCTTTGGATCTGCCTCAACCATGGAGCGGTGTGTTGGCGGCGAGCCAGAGTGGAAGTTGTCGAGGTTGGACAAGGAGGAGACAGAGAGGCGGCGGTAGGACAACGAGGGCAGTTTGGCGGAGCTGTCGAGGCTGTGGACGGAATGTGAAGGCTGGGTCGTGGGGGACGTCTCGATGGAGTGTGCGAGACCGCTGCTGCTGAACCGCGAGAACTGGGTTTCGAGGCTGTCAGGGGTGACTGGACGGGATGAGGATTGGGTTATATCGAAGGCGGGTTCAGAACGTGTGCATTTATGCTCACTCTGGGGGTATGCAGAAGTGTCGGGGAAGTATGGGTTGTAACTGGGGGTTGGGCGATGGGAGAGCGGTATCCGCTGAGAAGCGTACGGGAACGAATTTGTTCGCGATGGGCCGGCTTGCTGAAATTGTGACATGCGATGTCGGAGGATGGGGGCAGATGAGGCCATGCTCGCTCCGTCGGATGCAACGCGGGAGATCTCGGGGGGCGGTTGAATCATTGACAGCGAATGGTAGACACGCGGTCGGGTAATGGTGCCTCCACCAACAGCAGGGATAGTCTCGTACTCGGTCACGGACTCTTCTTCTTGGGCAAGGCTTGCAGGTGGCGAGGAGTCAGGATCTGTGTCGTCCCAATCTAGGACTGAGAATGACCCTTGCTCTTCATCCTCATCTACCTCAGATGACTCCTCTGTGAGATCTGCGAGGCCCTTGTTCTGCTTGAATAGTCGTCCAAAGCTCAAGAAGACGCTCTTCGTGGGAAGACCCTCTGGACGGAGTCCATAGGTTGGATCAAAGTTCTCGAGCTCAGGTATTGAACTGGTGGGTTCCGAAGAAGGCGGACTGGCTGGTGTAGGTGGTGTAGATGTATTGCTCTTCGATGTCCTCCGACCTGAACTTGCAACAGAAACCCCGGATATAGAACGCGCACGACCATACGAGAGTGTCCCAAGCAACGGGGGATGTAGGAAAGGTTGCTGCAGTCCGATACCGCCGCCAACTAGTCCAGCAGGCAGATCCAAGAAGTCTGGAGGGGAAGCAGCATCAAACGGCCGACGCCTCACTGGAGGTGAACGCTTGTCGAGATATGGAGCTTCCACTTTTGCCTTGACCCACTGTTGGCTCAGGCGATGTATGATACCTGGTAGATCCTCTCTGAACATCTGACGGAGCTGTCCTTCGATTTCGCGCTGTATGAACTTTTGGATCACTGCTATGGAGTCAAAGGTGCTATTGATGTCGACATTCTGAAGCGGATCGGTTTTGAAGACCAGGGTTATGCCCTTCTGTTTGGAGACGACGAGGACGACATAGGAGTTGAGCTTGAAGTGGGACAGGCGAAGAAGCATGGGTACGACTAGGGGTTCTTTGGCTGCTAACATTCCTCTTGAACCAGTCATCAAGTGTATGTCAGGTTGCTTATGGTTCAGGGGATTCGCCTGAGGAGAGGATCAGCCAAGGATTCGGAAAGCACCAATCCAACCCATACCTGCACTCTGGTTTTGAGAACAATATGGGCGTCACCAGCGTATGTCAAACGAAATATCCCCCGAAACTGGTCCATGGTGAGATCTCCGATGTCACGAATTTCTAGCTCGGGGGGCTATGTGATTTTTAAACATTCGTCTGGTTTGTGCATGGATAAATTATGCAGACCTGAGTCCCCATCTCCAATTCGACAACTTCTATTTTGTCTGCGATGACTGGGGGCTTGTTTCCCTTGTTGAGAGCATTGTTGAGCATCTGGATCGCATCGGTGTGAAACTGGTCGGAAAAGCGGGGCCATTGGAAGGTGAAAGACATGACCGGGATCCTAATAACAGAATTGTGGTGTAAGTAACATCCAAGATATACTTCCCAGTGGTTTCAAGGTCGACGCAAGAGGACTTTGAGCATGGTTTTAGTGAGCCGAGAACGAACGTAAGTCGGAAGGTTGCACGACGGCGGCAGGCTGAATCTTACCAAGTCACGAGAACCGAATTCGGGTTTGTATTTCGGGTTTGTATTTCCACAGCTAACTTGTAGCAGCGTGCCAGCGAGGACACTACCAACTTGAAGTTGCCAGAGAAGTTGGTACAAGAAATTCATGTCTTGCACTCGCGCCTTTCCAGCTACTAAATCACTACAGCTGGCGGTCGTTTGTAAGGGTGAAATCACGTCTAATCTATGCAAGGCGTCCGCAAATTCTTGAGTGGAGGCGGATCCTCTTCTGTCAGCTCACAACTACAACCACAACCGCCGCCACCGCCAGCCCCCGTTACTCCCCCGCCAGCTGCTTCCTTCGTGAGTACCGTAAATCCCTCTTGGTCTCCTCAGGACTTGCCTCCAACATCGCCGTCACCGCCGCACATTAGGTCGACCAATGGTACATCTGGCTTGGTCATCCGCAAGGACAAAACGAAGCCACTGGTGGCATCATCTCCGACGAGCGAAGAGGCTCCCGGAAACACTTCTTTCCAATCTGCAAACTCTGCTGCCACCCCCGCATCGGTGCGCTCGCCTGCTCGCAGTCTTTCATCCCATCCCATCGCCTCACCCACTCGTAAATCCGTGCCTAACGGAAGTGCGAGTATCCTCAGTTCACCCAACGCAGGCCCCTCCTCTCCTCGCGTTCCGCCACTCAGTCTAGTTCAACCCAGGAAATCTGACAGTGCTGGATGGAAGCGCACGTCTGGATTGGTCAATATCCGCGATGAGCTGCTCATGAGCTTGCTGACTAGCGAAGCTGTCGTCGACAGTCGGGAATGTGAAATCCTCAGTGCGGAAGAGGTCGATGAGTTGAAGAGGGTATGATTCATTTGCGATTCTTGCCCACTATGTGCTTATACAGCATCCCAGGAATATCACATTCTCAAGATACGGCTCACTGCGATGCAGAAAAAGCTCAACCTCGAAATCAAAATTCGTGATGCAGCATTGTCTCTATTCAGAGTTAACGCAGCACACAAAAAGATTTCAAAGCAAACAGAGGAACAACTCGAAGCTGCCGAACGGAAAGTGGCCACCGCGCAAAAGGAACTATGGCGCGTCTCCGAACGGACAAGCGAGGTGTACCGACGGCTGCTCGACCACCGTGCTGGTGTACTTGGCTACTCCGTTCACAAGATGGAGAAAAAGATGTTGCCTGGTATGGATGGCGCATCCATAGTCGATCTTTCCGGAACCGTTACGCCCAATCGAAGTTCCACCTTCAGCTCGGTGGCTAGCGCTGCGTCCACCCCGTCGAAAGCAAGATTCGGTGGCGCTCATCTATTCGCTGGCCATGCAGACGCCCAACTCCCTGAAGTACCTCCCTCCGCATCAGACCTTGCAACCCTTGAGGCCAAGCTGCGCGCAGCCACCCAGTCGCTCAATGTTGCCAACAAAAAAAATGCAGAGATGGCCCGCGAGTTGTCTCATCTTCGCTTGGAAAAGGAACAGATCGAGACAACGATGATCATGGAGCTCCAGAATGCCGAGGAGACCGTCGCTGAGTTGGAAATGGAGCTACCACGTTTAGAGGAGCTGCAGGCGCGGTGTGACGAGCTGATGGAAGAACGTGCGCAATGGGAGGAGGATAGGGCGAAACTGGCGGCTCGAGAACGGGAAGTTGAGAGGTTGGAAGGACGTCTGGAGGTGCTAGAGGAGAAGAGCGGAGTGGCGACGGAGATGGAAAGGATGCTAGCTGACGTTCAGAAGAAGGCGGATGAAGAGGTGCAAAAGAAAGAGGGGGAGCTCTCAGCGCTGAAGCTAGAGTATGAGGAGGCACGTGTTGAGTGGGAGTCAGAGAAGGCTGTGATAGAGGAAGATCGTCTAAATGAGCTAGCGGCGCTCCAGGACGAGCTGGACCAGCTAACAGCGGGTGATGAAGCTCGAGCTGAATTGGATAGCTCACTCGGAGTCCTTCATATGCTGATGCAACTGCACGATGTCGGTCACTCTTCGAACGATGCATCATTGCAGGGTCTGCTGGCGTCGCTTGGAGCCCACCTCGGGAATGTCTCCACAGCGCACAGTGATGCCCACGAAGAGTGGGAATCTATCCGGGAGCGCTTGGAGTCCGAGATCCAGGGTCTTCGTCAGGACCACCAAGCAGAGCTAGAGGCTCTGCGCCAAGAAAGGGAAAACGCAAAACGCGAAGTCCTTGCCTTGAACTCACGTGTCAAGGTTACCTTGTTCGAGATCTACTCACATTCGGCATGATACTGACATCCATTCTCAGGAACTGACCGCGCCATCTTTGTACAATGGCCCACCAATGGAGTATAAGGGCGAGGTCGCCGATGTTGTCGCGCTCCTGCAACCCGTATGGGCCGTACTACCTGCCCCTGAACTTCGCGCAGCAAAACTCGACACACAGCGCCACCTCCGAGCCCCCTCCATAGTCTCTAGCCCTGACGGACCCTCTTCCAAGTCAGGTCTACCGTCCCTCTCAGACATGGACGTCCGTTCGCTCAAGGCACTCTACGACACCAAATCAACTCAAGCAGCAGTTGGCGGCGCGTTCTCCCTTGAGGCGTTCGTCGCGCGTGTACAGGCCCTCGTGATCGACGACCGCGCGTTGATCGAGCGACTTGTCCGATTCGCCCAAGCCCATGATCTGCTGAAGAAGAACGCGGAGCGCGCGCAGAAGCTTGCCCAGGACAGTAATACTGCACTCGAAACGTATCAGAAGCAGGTGGCCACGCTCGATGATCAAAATTTTGCATTGCAAAAAAAACAAGCTGCCTTGTATGGATCTCTTTTTCTACTTTTGGAGTTGTCGCTGATTCGTGGCTCTCTTGACGGGACCTAGGATGAACGAGATACAAGATCTCCAAGCTGCTGTGGAACGTGCGATGGCGCAGAAGAGGGATGTGGAGATGCATGCCGCTGACCAGGCAGAAACGTGCAGACAACTCACAGAGGCGAATAACGCACTGAGCGCTAAGACTCTGTCGCTTGCCCAAGAAGCAGCATCTGCCCCAGAGATAGTGCGCAAGCAGCTCGAACGACAGCTTGGAGAGTGCAAGGAAGTTCTGCGTGAAGCCCAAGAAGAAGTTGAAGCGATGCGAACGTCAGAACAAACACAACGTATCGCCCTCCTGGACGAGCTCAACTCGATGCAAACCGAAAACGCAAATCTTAGAGCACAGCTTCGCGCCCTCAAGAAGTAGAAGCAGGGGGGGGGCACAATACTATTCCTCCTGGGGCATGGGTATTCTGTGCTATCTGTTCTGTTTTCATGTCACACTCAGGTCGAATTCATATGTTATCTTATGTCACATTTAATAGGGTGTCTCAAAGTTGAATTAGCATAGCACTGATCAGCAACGAAAACGAGTAAGAAGAGCACTTGTTTGAGGAGAAATATTTGAGCTCCGACTGGATTAAATGGAAACATCCGAGCCACTTCATTGATAGTTCCCAACTCGGGTGTGTCAACCCCTAAAAATATCACACTATCATGTATGTTCAAAACCATCTGGATGTTTGGACACTTTTCACTAAACACAATATTCTCTGATACCACCTAACCCTAACCTTAAACTGTAAGTGTATGAAATACAGTACCTACTATTGGCTTTCCATTGGATCAAGGATCAAGCATTTTGGATAAGGTTTAATAAAATGGTAGCCATTTCAAAATAATGACTCATTCAGACAGTTTTTTGACTTTATACAAATCTGGGTATCTAGTACTTGGTATGACCTCCTTTGGCCTGACAAAAACTATAAGAGGGCAGTGATTGCCTGGACTCAGCCGCTGCCAAAGAGGGGGGGCAAAGAACAACTAAGGAATCCGAAGTGAAAACTAAGTATATATACATATGTAGCAGAGTGGATGGAGATGTGCTTGCTAATAATAATCAGGGAATAAGGACGGGAACAAGAGGTGTTTGGATTAAGCAATGTAAGAAAGTGCTGAAGCATCCCTAGAGGCTCAGGAGTGATTATGAGCAAAGGATGGTGGAGTGTGATAAGAGTCTGTGCAAGTTCTGGTTCTGGTTCCAGAGTTCACTGTATTTTGTCACTCCCACTCGAGCACATTCATAGTCCCATACCCTGAACAAATTTCCAGTGTTGTTCCCAAATGAGAGGCTTTGTAATGATGTCAGCTACCATGTTGTCTGTGGGAATGTAGTGGATGCTTCTCCTTTCTGACAAGGTCATCATGGATGAAGTGGTACTTCTGCTGGATGTGCTTAGTCCAAGCCTGGAATTGAGGATTGAGGCTTAGGATGATAGCAGCCTGGTTGTCACAGTGGAGGACAGTCAGCCCCTTTTGTGGATGTCTGATTTCTTCAAAGAAGCTCCAAAGCCATGCAAGATGTTGTCCAGTGAGACTGAGTCCAATGTACTCCAACTCCATGGTGGAGAGTGCTATAGAAACGGTAGTTTTTGCCTGTAGAATGCTCAGTAGGAGTACTCAGCATACTTGTAAGTAAGTCACTTAGTGTATTCTACAGTCCTGTGTGTCCCATAGACACATGATTATGTAAGTGTCTAACTGACTACATACCAGGTGAAATTTCCTATTTCAACACTCCCCCTCAAACAGTATGTGGTATGAAATAATCAAAAGAGCGAAGAATCAATGAGTGAAATATACCTATGAGGAAATGCCAATAAATGAGTGTAATTCCATAAATGAGGGTGTTGTCCGGGTATTGGCTTGAGCACCTTGTCCACGTGATTGCCTGACTTGGTAATTTGCAGCAGGTTTGCATATCCAGGCTATGGGGGTGTGCTGTTGTTGTGTACCAGGCTTGGTCCTTGCAGCCCTGGGACACTCCCATGGCATCTCTGGTGCATATCTGCTGTATCCAATGTCTTTGTTTGACCTGGTATCAACCCAATGTGTCAAGTCTGGGTTCAATCCCGGAATTCCTGGATAGTCTGGAGCATGCGGAAGGGCAGGGTTAGTTGGGAATCCCTGAGGGGGGCTGGAGGGGTAAGAAACTTTGGCTTCAGTGTATGTGCTGCGCCCCTGTACGGGTTCTGTTCCTTAATTTCAGAGCAGAGGGTCGGAAGACAATCCTAAGGTCAACTTAAGGACTGAAGCAGTTCCAGAGTGAAGCAGAGCAGGAGAGAACAGGATTTAGTCAATATTTGAACTAAGGAAATATC